>ULGT01000004.1:0-136752 GCA_900519025.1 Yarrowia porcina | reverse complement strand
AAAAAAAAAAAAAAAAAAAAAAAAAAAGCGACTTTTTCTGTGGGTTTTTCATTTGAATGAATTACTACAACTCATTATAAGATCAATTCCATCTGTATAATCAGTTTCTCCCCTTCTCATACTGTTTTTCCATCGTCTTCCCCACAAGACACCCCAACTCAAGCTGAATCTTGAGCCCCGTAAAGTTCCATTTGAGTGGTGTTGTACTTGATCATACTTGGTTGACGCATGGAGTGTTTTTATTGTGAGGGAGATATTTTCCCACAAGCGCTTCTTGAGAGGTTGAAATTCGGTTATATTTGCTTTTCGTACTTTTAGGTATTCATTTGTTTCCCGTATTACTCATCGATCACGATATGACCTTGTTTGGTGTAGTGCCAAAAGTGGAGACGGGAGGTGCATAATCAGGCAACATATTATGACAAAGAACCAAGACAAAGAGCTGAAAAGTCGGTCTATCTACATTACCGATACTACGGTCTAAGAAATGGGGCTCCATACTCAGTTTGTACCGTACGACGTCACGTTTACTACAATGCTGTCTACACACTCGGTGTTTTTCTTCATCATCATAAAATACATTTCTAACACATTAGTTCTCTACAGAAGCAGAGAGGCGACCAGAGAGATACCCATGGCGGCAAGAGCGGGTTTAGCCACGGAACCAGAGTTAGCCTGTTTGGGCAGGTTGCTGGCCTTGGCCTGAGCAGGCATGGAGGCGGATCCAGCCTTGGAGTCGGACTTGGAGTCGGACTTGGAGTCAGGCTTGGAAGAGTCTGACTTGGAGGAGTCGCCCTTAGAGTCACCCTTAGAATCACCCTTAGAATCACCAGCCTCCTTAGGAGCATCACCCTTGGGGGCAGATTTGGGGGTACCCTTGGGGGAGTCAGAAGATCCCTCGTTGGAAGATCCAGCAGCCTTGGTAGCTTCAGCCTTGGCAGGTTCAGCCTTTGTAGACTCCTTGGCAGCAGCAGAACCCTTGGTAGCTTCGGCAGTCTTCTCGGCAGTCTTCGCAGCCTCAGCAGCCTTGGCGTCTCCAGAAACAGTGACGACAGCAACACCTTCCTCCTTGGTAGCTTCGGTGTTGTGGAAGATGGTGGAAGAGCCAGAAGTCTCACAGTAGACGGTGACGGTCTTGGTGGCGCTGGTAACGGTCTCAGTAGCAACACCGGCAATGGCTTCACCGGTAGGAGCCTGCCACTTGGATCCTTCAGCGCAAACAGGGCAGTAAGTGGCAGTCACAGTGTGAGTGGAAGTGATCTTAGAGCCATTGGCGTTGGAGCCATTGGAGCCAGAGCCAGAGTTGGAGCCAGAGTTGGAACCGTTGGAACCAGAGTTAGAACCAGATCCGTTGGAACCAGAGCCATTGGAGTCGCCGTTACCCCCGTTACCACCATCACCCCCGCCAATATGAATATTAACATTGACGTTGCTCTCGGAGTGACTCTCGGAGTTGGAGTTGGACTCGGAGTGCGAGTTGGAGTTCGAGTTCGAGTTGGTATCGGGGTTGGGAACGGGAACAACAACGGGAGCAGAGGAGGAGGAGGCTGGAGCTTCAGCTGTAGAGGAGGCAGAAGCAGCGGCGGAGGAAGAGGCTGGGGCAGATCCAGAAGCAGAGCTGACCGCAGAGATATCTCCAGCAAGAGAAGCGGATGTAGCAGAGGCAGAGGCGGAAGTAGAAGAGGCAGCAGTAGAAGCGGAAGTAGAAGCGGAAGTAGCAGACTTGGAAGCAGAACCGGAAGCAGAAGTTGCCTTGGAAGCAGAAGTAGAAGCAGCCTGAGCACTAGAGGACTCAGTATTATCATCATCAGGAACCTCATCATCTCCCTTGGTATCGTCATCAACAGGAGTGACATCATCGTCCTTCTTGGGAGGAATAATGTCAGGCTTAACGGGAGGAAGTTCGCCAGCTCGACAGTTGAAAAGCTGTTCCCAAGAACCTCCAGAAAGCAAACAGGCAGTCTCCTTGATACAGTCGATATCATCATTGGCACATCGTCTAGTTCGAGGAGATCGTCGCCACCAGTTTTCGTAGAACAGAGACAGCTGGTCATCGTTGGTTCGCAGGTTGTTGATCACTCGATCCCAGAAAGTGGCGTTGAGAGGAGCATCTTCAGGCCAAACTCCATAGGGATCATAAGCCTTTCGAGCAGAGTAAAGCTCCTGCCAGTTGGTGTTGGGAGCAGGCAACTTCTTCTCGTAACCCATATGAGGGAAGACGGAGGTTTCGTTCTTGAGAACAGGTTTCTCCATATCAAAGTCAAAGGTCTCGTCAAGAGGAGTGTAGTAGTTGACAGAGTCCATAATCTCAAAGGTATCGGCATCAACAACGTAGTATCTCCAAGAGGGGTTGTAGAACTCGTTAGGAGTGATAGACTGGACAATCCATCCGGTAGTAAGAGGATCAGACATGTCGGTACCGCCCTGAGGAGTATCGTAGTAAACAGTAAACTGATCAGCATGAGTATGACCGTAGAAAACACCAGCAATGACATGGGGAGAGAATCGAACAATGATTTGTCGAATAACCTCAGAAGACCAGGGAAGACCATCTCCTCCACCTCCAGTAGGAACATGAGTGATGATCCAAACACGTTCTCCTCGAGCCTCAGAGTCAGCCAGCTCTCTAGCAAGCCACTCAAACACTCCAGATGGATCAGGGTCCTTGAGATCCAGGTAGTTGTACAGGTTCATCTTGTACCAGAAGTTTGAATCGACGGAAATAATTCGAAGACCGGACTTTGTAGTGACAGCAAACGATCCCTCGGTGTTCTTGGCGTTCTTGGCAGTCTCTTCATCAATCCAGCCATAATCTTTCCATAGATCAGCCATGAGTTCAATGTTCCATTCGTAGTCGTCTCCAAATCCAGATTTCTTAGGAGCAAACTGAGAATTGGGGTAAGTATCGTGGTTTCCAAAAGTAGCATAAACGGGGACATCTCCAAGGTACTGTTTCATGTTCTTGAACGCCTGGACCTCGTTGTCTTCGACATTTTGTCTACTGTAGTAAAAGTCGGGATCGTGAGCAACCATATCGCCAGTAAAAATACTGAACTCGAAGTTCTTATCCTTATGAACATCAGCAACGTTCTGAAGAGAGTCCTTCATGAGAGAATCGGGACAATCGCAGTGGTAAGTTCCAAGAGACTGGGCAGGGATAAGAGGTTCAGTAAAGCCAGCAGCAACGGCAGTTAGGTTCTGAGAAAGACCAGTACAGCACATGTAGTAGTCACACTGGGCCTCAGCACCCACCTGGTACTTGAGATCGAGATGGTAGTCGGAAACATGCACAACGTTCATAGTCTTACCCTTGGAAACAGGCATCTTGGGGTTCTCAGGCTTAGGAGGGTACCATCCAAGACTGTCAACGTCGATAGCAGGAGTCTCGGGCTTTCCACAGATATCAATTCCAGCCAAGTAGTAGAGAATGGCCTTTGGACCGTCTCCCTCAACATCCATAACAGCCAGAATATCAGTGAAAGCCTTACCAGTGTTACCTCTGGCGATAGATTCTCCCTGGAGGAACTGACAGTCAATCTGCATACCAATAGCAGTCTGCAGCTGGTCATGGAAGAGATCACAGGCGGTAATCAGAAGCAAAGGAACGGCCTTCTTGTTCATATTGGCCAAGTTCTTGAGCAGACCAAGAGCCTCAATAGCGACTCCACACACATCGATATCTCCTCCTCCAGTGATAGCAGGAATGAGTTTTTCTCCGACCTGATGAACTCCGTTAGCAAGAGCCCAATCAGCTAGAGCAGCAGCATCATCAACAGGAGGCTGAGGTCCAGGAGTTCCAAACAACCATCCAGCGACCTTGCCAATAGTTGCTTGAGGAAGACCGGCAATGATATCAGCAAAACCTCCTCCTCCTCCACTATCTCCGCCTCCACCAAAGGAGAACTGACGGGGGTTGAGCTTGGCTCCAGACTCCTTGACAAAGTTGTAGCCAGACTGAAGGAATTCTGGAAGCACCATGTCGATTGTTGTGGAGAAGGAGGAGGGAGGGTCGGTTGTTATATAAGATGATGGGTGGCTAATGGACTGCCCACAAGCCCAGTAGTGAGGGGAATGGCAGCCCACGTGTAGACTCCATTCAAACTAGCGGAAGCAGATTTTCGGAAGCAGATTTCGGAAGTACTGTTCCTCAGCTTGTGATTCGCATCTCTAGTGCGTGTTAGAGGGTTCTGCCAGAGCCCTACCCATACAAACAAGCGCAAGCTAGAGCGAGGGAAAGACGTGTGTCGGAAGGGATTTCCGGTTGGTTTTGGTGTCGTTTGATGGTAAGAATCTTGTTGTTGATTCTCCATGATCTGAAATATGTCTCTTCAGGAATATCATCAATGATACTGATCTTCCTGTCATCCTCATCACATCAACATCGCCTAAATCCGACAGGTTTAGTCAACAGCTTAACCCGAACCAAACCCTCAAACGTACTTGACCATTAGTCTGCGCTAACAAGTTTCTTCAGTCTAAGCCGTCCATCTTTCCGAGTTGGAGAGCGCCTTCCTGGGCCACCTGGGTCAATTAAGCGAATCTCATTCGTCGTCAGAATTGGGATACACTGGATGCACTGGACACGTTAGTTGTGCCGTTCCTGAACGGAGAATGCGAAAAATAAGCCAATGCTAGAGTGTGAATGTTTCATCAGTGGTGAAGTCATCACAGTATTCATGACATCTTCATCACCGTATTCATGACATCTTCTTGTCATCTCAACGTCATAATGGCACACCTTCCCCCCCTCAGTTGTTTACTAGGATCGGATAAATTCTTTTGGCTCGAAATGGACCTCCCCTTCTCCAGTCCACCCCTGTTGCGCCTTGTCTTCTGGGTGCAGTGGAATGAAAGTTACACGCTGCCGTTCGTCAATCTTTAGATCCCTGCCTACAAACCGTTGAGAGCTTAATGGGAATACGACTGCAGAGGGGGGAGTAAATATGGGCGATATTAGAGCCGATTCAAAGCGAAAAAATTACATTGAAAGTCGTCAGAAAGATACACCACGTTAAACCATTAATTACACAACTTTTCCACGTCTTTTTTTACCTCGTTTGTCTCCATTTAAGTACACAGAGAGTTTCCTATACGCCAAACCCAAACCATCTTAAGTCCTAAGTCCGAAATTCTGGCAGGGGTGTGAATAAGCGGCGGGATATTTTCGTGGTCGCGTGCACTGAAGAGTGCAAGTGTAGCAGTCTTGGCGGTGGGGGGGGGTAGAAAAATATATTAAAAAAAAAACATCAAAAAACATCAAAGCAAAAAAGTTGTATATTGTATCGTACTCCCCCCTTACTGCTTGGGCTGCCCACATCCCATCTACATTTCTGCTGCATTACGTGCAGTGCAGTCACTCCACACGTGGGCTGGACTACATGACGTATCGGACTAGATTGGGAAAAAAAGTGAGAAAATAAAACAAGTAACAAGAGTACTGGTACTGTATTTACTCAGAGCGTGGGTGTAGGACTCGCGACGTTCTTACCCATAGCTTGGAACTAGCGGATGAGGCGTGGTGAAGGTTGCTCCTTCCAGTCTGGGCAGTTGTTAGGCTCAAACAAGAGAGGAATGTGCTACTGTAACTAATCTAAATTGAGAGAGTCAGGTCTCCTTAGGTCGACTTTAAAAATCTTCCAACCGCTAAAAGTCGACTTAGTTGAACCCCCGATACGTCATATATTTGACCAAATTTCTGGAGGTAGAGCACATGTTGCATTGATGGCGTTTCTCTCAGTGCATGTGTGAGTGAAGTGAGATTTGAGTCTTCTTCAAGAAGCTAAGGTTAGGTGTACTTGTACTTGGTACTTGTACTGCTCAGTATACTGTTATGTTAAGGATCCATTATGCTCTCCATGGAGGGGTATAAACACTTTTTCCCCACATATTTATCTCCCCTTTCTCCGCGGGTATATACGAGAACCCTGAGCCAGCTTATAAGTGCGTGTGGACATTTATACGACGACTTAAGACGACTCTCTTTGTCTTCCCCATTGGTGCAAAATGCGAAAGAGAGCGATTATGCACTGGGGTAGATTTAGCGTGTTCGGAGGCCGTCAGGAGTGAACAGAAGAGGAAGGTATGAAAGTACGGAACATACAGTTTATGACGTAATCAAAATATGAGTGCCGAGTCAAAGACAAGATTGGCTGGTTTGAAATGTGTTTTTTGGCACGTGTACCTTCATACCACAAGTATCACCATATCGGTCGTTATTGTCATTCCACCCTACCCCTCTGCTTAGTTAGTTGCTGCTGAGACGCAACAGGTCTAGATCCAGAATCGGACTCTTCCCCAGGCAGCACTTTGGCTGGGCCGGATCATTTCCCCACAGTGTTGTTTACTTGGGTGGAAGACGGTTGTGGGGTTCCGAGTATGTAGGTCAGTAGAAGGGACGAAGGTCTAGATGTTGTTAAGAGCAGTGTTATGACTCAGGAGGATGGCCGTACGGCTCTTCCCCTCTTTGTATGTTTATAGGCCTTCCTATTCTTATAAAATATGCTTACTGATTCAGTGACTTCGCTAGTGCTGGTAAAGCCTGTAGAAGAGGCTTCTCTGAGAGAGACCTACTGGTAGGGAAGCTCTTCTTCTGCCTTAGAATATTGTTGCGAAATAGCTTCTCATCTGTCATTATGCTATAGCGAAAATACAGTAGCTACTCATCCGTTATATTCAACAGCTACACCCTCGACCACTCTTGTCTCTCTTATTCTCTATAACATCAACCTGGTGAACAGAAAATAACTACTGTAGCCACCATTTCACACACGTTTATTGAATCCTTTATTCTGGATGTTTGGGGACTTGAAACGTTGTCTGGGCAGTACTCAATGAGTCAGATGGGCATTGATTGGCACCTTACTACTGTAAAAACCTACTGATGAGAGCAAACAGATGAATCTACTGGATAGAGAACTACAAGTAGATACACAGCACATACCCGACAGACTTCTCGTAGTGTGTTTGCTGTCTGGTATTAAGGCCAGTACAAGTAGACAGAGAGGCATGAGACTTACTAGCTGGACAGTAAGATAAGTCGTTCCTGAGTGGTACTTGTAATGATGCCAAACAAGATTATTCATCATCAATAGATCTCTTGGGAGTCTTTAGTACAGTACCAGTGGTATTTCAAGTCTTACTGTCTCACCTCTTGCTTCAACAAATCGACCTCTCTAAACGCAACCACATCACCTTTCAGTGTTACAGAATGAGGAGAAAACGGCTCTGACTCTCATGGATGATCTTACGGGTTAATCTGAGCAATTTCATGCTGTACTTAGGCTTGCTTGGTGTCATGATTATCGTTATATTTCCTATATTCCTCCCCCAATACTGCTACTTTCTCCCCTTCACCACGATAAAAACCTTATCATGATGAAGCGCATAATCACTGCATTCTGCCATCGCACTCACATTACTGAGTCTACAAATACGACAAGACAAGACTGAAACACCTCAATAGTTAGACGATTCATTGAGAGCCAATAACAGGCATACTACAATACCAGTACAGTACCTGGTAGGTATATAGCTATAATGCATCTTAAGAATAAAAAAAAAATAAAAAAAAAACTTTTCAATACACCTACCTGGTACCGGTACATCCCTCACTACTTTTTCAGTTTCTGTCAGCCATTCGGCCTATAAATATTTTCGTTTTCTATGTGTCGTCCCCTTTTAGTTGTTAATATTGGTCAGTAAAGGTCGACCTACTCTCCACCACGAATGGGAGACTTGCCCTCGCAGTTGTAAAGAGAATCCCAAGATCCACCGGCCAAGAAACAAGCAGTATCCTTGGCACAGTCTCCACCAGAGCACTGCTTGGTGTAGGGAGACTTTCGGTACCAGTTATCGTAAAAGGTTTCCAGTTGCTGGGGGTCGCTCTGGATGTTCTTGATAACTCTGTCCCAGAAGGTGGCGTTGAGAGGAGCGTTCTTGGGCCAGGTCTTTTGGGGATCGTAGGCCTCTCGAGCAGAGTACAGGAACTCCCATTTGGCGTTTGCGGGAGTCTGGGGCTCGTATCCAACATGGGGGAAGGAAGAGGAGGCGTTGGCAAGGTAAGGCTTGCTAAGATCGTAGTCAAAAGTCTGGTCAAGTTGAGTGTAGTAGTTCTTGGAGTCCATGATTTCAAAGGTCTTGGAATCAACCTCGTAGTATCTCCAGGAGGGGTTGTAAAAGTCCACAGGAGTGATAGACTGAACGATCCATCCAGTGGTAAGAGGGTCAGTCATATCAGTGGATCCATGGGGAGTATCATAGTAGACGGTGAACTGGTCAGCGTGAGTATGTCCGTAAAAGACAGCTGCAATCACGTGAGGAGAGAATCGGACGATAATCTGACGCATGACTTCAGACGACCAAGGCAAACCGTCTCCAGCTCCACCGGTAGGCACGTGAGTAACTACCCAGACTCGTTCGCCCTTCTTTTCGGACTCCACGAGCTCGTCAACAAACCACTTGAACACTCCAGAAGGATCCGGATCGGCAATGTTCCAGTAATTGTAGAGATTGGCCTTGTACCAGAAGTTTGAGTCCAGAGAAACGATTCGAAGTCCCCGTTTGGTGGTAACGGCAAAAGAGCCAACAGTGTGTGCAGCATTGCTAGCGGTCTCTTCATCGATCCATCCGTAATCTTTCCAGAGAGAAGTAACCAGGTCAGTGTTCCATTGGAACTCTCCTCCAAACCCAGACTTGTCCTGAGCAAACTGAGAGTTGGGGTAAGTGTCATGGTTACCAAAAGTAGGGTAAATGGGCATGTTTCCAAGGTACTGTTTGAGGTTATGGTAGGCCTGTTCTTCGTTATCTTGGACGTTCTGTTTGCTGTAGTACTCATCAGGATCATGGGCGACCATATCACCGGTGAAGATTCCAAATTCAAAGTTCTTTTCCTTGTTGATATCGACCACGTTCTGAAGCGAGTCTTCCATCAGAGACTGGGGACAGTCACAATGGTAAGTACCGAGAGTCTGGGCGGGAATCAGAGGGTCGTGGAATCCGTGGTCAATAGCAGACTGGTTCTTGGACAAGTCGGTGCAACACATGTAGTAATCACATTGAGATTCAGCTCCAATCTGGTACTTGAGATCCAGATGGAAGTCAGAGATGTGAAGAACGTTGAAAGTTTCGTTGGAAGGAGTGGGTGCAACAGCGTTCTCGGGCTTGGGAGGGTACCATCCGAGTTTGGAGGTGTCAATGTAAGGAGTATCGGGCTTTCCACATTGAGTAAGACCCATGAGGTAGTATCGTAGAGCCTTACCATCGTCTCCCATAGTATCCATGAGAGTCAGGACATTAGTGAACGACTTTCCAGTGTTTCCTCGCTGAATAGAAGCTCCCTGCATGTACTCACAGTCAAAGGAGTATCCCACAGCCTTCTCAATAGCAGGGTGAAGCAGATCACAGGCACCAACAAGAATCAGAGGTACAGCCTTCTTATCAATCTTGGCGACTCCCTTGAGAATAGTCAGACCCAAAAGAACAGCTTCACAGATAGGAAGCATGGCGAGTTTGACGAGTTCGTTCTCGGCCCATTTGATGAGAGGATCAAGAGACAGGTTCTGAGAAACCTCGAGCTGGATATGTTGAGGAACGTCGACCTGGGGGTTCGGAGTCCGGTCCTCGTTCTGGGTGCTAGCCAGGCCCTTGAGACCATTGTAGGCCGCTGTGATGAGATCAGAGATGGCCATGGCAACTACGAGCGAAGCGAGTGATTGGCTTGGTAGGAGTCGTTGGCTCGGTAAGGGTGGTTGGTATCCGTACTCTCATGGCAGAAGAGGTATCTATATAAGTGTTCATGTTCGGAATCCGTCGGAGATGAGATAAGTTACTCCACCTGAACGAAGAACAATGGGCCGTGTACGTGATCCGAAGGGCATGTCCTGTCATGGAAGAGTGTTGCTCCCACGTGTAGAGCCGTTGAAGCTAACATTCAATACTGGACAGAGTATAGTTTGAGCTCGTGAGGATGAAGGGTAAAGGGTAAAGCCTATCACTGGGGAGAGAAGTAAAAAGAGGTGAAGAGATTGATCTCAAGACCATATCAGATGTTCCAAGCAAAGACGTTCAACGCACACGTTGGACCACGCCCACTATGTCAAGTTTTAGTGTGTTTTGGTATCCATTGATAAGTCATTGTCCGTCTAGATCCATCAAATCCGCCCCTACAGAACTGAAACGCTTCTATCGCACTTTTCGGCATTAACGATCTACACCCAGACGGTTTATCCGTACATACAGGAAGAGACACAAGGCGCAAGATACTTCCTAGTCACAACTTATTTTTACAGAGCACTGCTGTTTACCGTCCGTGGAACTCTTCGGACCGTTGTTTTCACCCCTTTGGAGCCGTGCAAACAGTCCATATTGGCTCGTAAAGCTACCCCTGTTTTGACGTTGAAATTAGCCACGTTCAACTGCCCGAAACGGATGATTTGACTGGGCCTGGGACGGGCCCTGTTGTGCCTCACTAGCTCCATAAGCGTAGAATAAGTTTGTCAAAGACGTGCATAACGTTAGCTTAGCTCAACCCTAAGGATCCGTAGCTCTGGGAGATTGGGCCCTACAACGTTCTTCCTCCAGCCACGTGGGAAAGAAGAAAAAGACGCGATATTACTTTCCACGGACGAGCGGGGGAACTATCGACTTCCAATCGCCATAGAAACTGTTGTAAAATGGAAGGGTCTGACTAATAAGTCCTAACCCTATGTCCCAATACGGAGTATGGTGTGACCAACCATTTCGCCTATCAGGTGTTTTATACAAGTGGTTTAGGGTTGTTCAAGCATATACGTGTCAATATATCCCAATGGTATACCAAGTTAATCAACACATCGATTATCGCGGTATCACCACTTGGAGTAACATCTATAAGTGTGTATATCGTAGCATTGTACATCGGTTATTACAGCAGAAACGTGCCATACGTCATTAATTTACAAGTACTCGTAGTCATCTGTTGTTTGTCGTCTAAGCTCTTGTCTCGTCTCTCTTGTCTATCTTAGCACTCTGTCAACATACAGCGTTGTCACACTTCTATTCCATCGCTGGAATGCCCCTGCCAAGTATTGCCTTGCTTGGCTCTGTACATGTCTGCTGAAACGGTTTCGGAAGAGGGAGAGTGTACCTGGAAGTTCCTGCATTCAGCTTCTTGTCTGGTTCTTGAGCAAGACCCAATCTGGCTATATTCCGAGGCAGCCGGCTGCAATTGGGGGCTCTGCGCGTAACAAACTCCGCAGGTGTCTCAGATAGCTAGCCCGTGACGAAATTGGACGACTGTGATTTGATCGGCTCAGATTGGAGTGGATTCGGATAATTCGAGGAAGCAATGAGGCGCTGCGGCATGATAAACGACGTACTGGGCGATATGCTACGACATTCTGTCTCACTTTTGCAGGAGTATACGGTGACGAGTAGAGGAGCGCTCAGTATCGGTAGTTGTACCGCTTGTAGACCTTCTATATTCACTCTGTATGTCACCTCAAGTTGTTCATCATCATCATGATCTTCTCACCTATGTTGCGATCGACGAAGACCTCCATCTTTTCAAAGCTTCGGCTCCGAATCTCCGTCTGAAAGTTTACTGACGTCAGGACGGCTCGGAGACCTAAGAGATGCACCGTAATTACCGAGGAAGTGAGGAAGTGAGGAAGTGAGGAAGTTTGATATGGAAGAATGTGGCTGTTTACATTGACTTTTTCGAATTCATTCAGGGGTAGGAGGAGGAACTGAAAGAAGGGACCATTGAATTGACCATTTCTACAGTGTAAAATGACACCATAGATATCAATTGGACTCTCGAATTGGCATCTATGATTTGTCAATATCAACGACCGTGTGAAACCTCTATCTGAGCCGTTCATACCTCATCAAACTGGATACCCGTACATACGCTACTGTACTGTATGTCTGAGAACCAATAAGGCTGATAAGACATTGCACTTTGAGTGAAACATTTCCTTGTTTTAAGACATTGTTTCTCTTTAGTAATACGTCCGACAAAACATGAGATCCACGTTTTCTGTCCATTCCTTTCTTCCGTTTGATTCGACATTTTTTTTCATATTTTATTTTTCTTTTCTTTTATTTATCACACATTATCTCCCCATCAGATCTCGCATCAGACCCTGCAAGACGCGTCGAACGCGTGTGGATCTCACCTGCGTCGAGTTTATTTTTTGTAACGAGCAGAATTCCATCTGGTGGAGAAATAAACAGATACTCCATCGATAAAGGCAACCATGGCCGCTTCTAGATTGTTTTGACAAGGGTTCTTTTTCATCTTGGCTGCCAAAAAACCGTTTTTGGACTTGGCATTCGTTGTAACTTAATCTGGTAGACAGGGGATAACAATGGCGACTACGGTACGGAGTACTGAGAGCCCTGGAATGTGTATGGAATGTGTCAGACTCGGTTTGGGGCATTCAGGTGGATTAATAAACCAGTTCCGGACTTTTTAGAGTGTTATTATGTCAGAAGGCATCGTGATCATCGACTAATGTGTTTGGTCGTGTGGTACCCTAACTGAGGAGAGTTCTGCGATGGAAGAGACAAAAGTAGATCGTAGAGTGGAGTATGGTCTTTGATAGACAGCTAGTCACGTGAGACACTACCTACTGACTTCCCAGCATCTTTTGAGTCGTTGTCACAGCTGATAGCTCAGTCATAGTTGTTAGTCAGAGGAACAGCTCCTGTATCAAAAGGAATATCGGTCATCAAAGGTCGCAAAGTTGATGAATATCTTCCTGAATGTGGTGAAATTCTTTCTTGTCAATACTTGATACTTATGGTCCGTCAACTGCCCCTTCCTGAACATTGTTGGTGCGTTGAAGGCAAGATAGACATCTTCGGTATGAGTGCCCTTGTCGCTATGGAGAGATGGACCGAGAGTTCTCTATCGTCTTAGTCTTGTCCAAGAGACCCGTATCCCAGCTATCAGGCACCCCTGTCTCCCCACTGATAATACTCCTAGCGGAAGGGCTTCTTGAAGCGTCTCAGATCTCGTGACTTTAGGGATGTCCTAAACCGTCATTGAAAGGGGAGAACAGTTGAGAAGTGGCTTTCAACTTCGTATAGAGACTTGTTATGATTCTGAAGATCGCTACGAGATTACGAAGAGTGTTTCTGAAGCCACACTTCTTCTGGCGAGCACTCAAAGTCTTACTCTAAGCTCTTATTAAACGGTCTAGAGTTCTTTTGTAGCTTGATGACAAATTGTACCACGCTATGAGAATGCTGTTATCTACTCTGGAATCAACTTGGACTTGGACATCACTTATCTCCACTATCTCTCCTATCTCTTCATAAGGAGCCACATTCTCTCTTCTCGCATGTACCCCACTCCATCCAGATGGGCAAACATCGCCGGAACAGGTTAAGGAAAGCATGTTAGTCATGTTGATCTTCGCTCTATTGTATTTGGCGAACTTTGGTTGTTGTTGTGGTCCTGAACCTTTCTGTCGTGTGCCTTACATGGTACCTGGTACCGGTACTTGTACGTTGGTAAAGAAAGCAGAAGTGGATATTAGACCTTATAAAAGGTGTTGGCGACTTCGTTAGAAGCCACAAAAGACATTTCTCAGGTCAATAACGTGCCTGTCACTTTCCTAAGTTGCATTCCACTGTCCATTCGTTTATGACGATCCTCAAGCTTTTATTGACAATCATACCACGCTACAACGCTACAACGCTACCAGTGCTTACTGCTACATTTCACTAAGAGAAGAAAAGAATTAAATAAATAACAGTTTGAAGTTGGACTTCTTAAGTTCCGTGAATGGCTTGTTCGTATTGGTAACCCACTAAAAATCCGTATCATAAGGCAAGTTCAATCTTGCTTTGAGATCTCCTGGAGGAATGGAGACGGCAGAAGGCTCAGTGTGGTTTCCTCCGTACGGAGTAAAAGCCTGGGGACCTTTGCATCCGGGACTTCGGAAAAAGTAAGAGCTATGGACCTGTTTATCAGAATCGATATTGGCGTACTGGTACCAGGGGATTCCGTTGGCACAGTAACCGTTGTTTTGGCCCTGGCAGAAGACAACGTTCTCCGGCTTGGTAGGAACATTGAACTGGTTGATGAACACTTCTCCAGATTGTTGAGTGTAACCGTCCCAGAAGGGAACCTGGGTTACGGGGTCTTCGTATCGAGTGACCCGGTACATTTTTCTGTATGGAGAAGAAGAGAGTTGATCACTTAGGGTAGGGAAGAAGAGAGAGTCGACGTAGGAAGCAAAAGCAGCATTACCGACTCGAGGTTGGCCAAAAGTAACAACTAGAGGATCTCGTCCATTAATCTTGAGAGAAACTCCATAAAGAAGAGCAATAGCTCCTCCTAGCGAATGTCCAGTGACTACCAGCTTGTAGTCTGGGTACATGGTCTTGTAGAGGTTGAGTCTGCTGTCGATTTGTTTGAAAGAGTTGTTGAAAATGCCTACAAAACCAGCATGAATGGAACATCCCTGACATTGGCTCTCTGCGTTGGTATTTGTGGAGTTTTTGAGTCCATCAAAGTCGACATTTGATACTTGCCAGGTGTTGAGATCAGCTGCTGAATCAGCTTCACTCTGAGTACCTCGAAACACCAGAACAAGCTGTTTTCTCTTATGGTCAGCAGCTAGATACCCGTTAGCAGTCTGATGTTCGTTGATTCCGTAAAAGCTGTATAACAGTTCAGTTTGAGAAAACTCTTCGTCAGCACAGAGGATATTGTTGCAGACAAAAGGGGACTTTACCTGAGAGTAAAGCTGGTTGTTTTTGCCCATTCCAACACAGTAAGAGACTGAACAAAACTTCCAGTAGTGTTCCATTTCGTGTACCACGTCCAGGGGAGCAGGAGCCACGGTTCCATCGGGTTTTTTCGGTCCAAACGGGTTCAACAGAGCTGGAGGAAGCCATCCAATGGGCGAGGCAGCTACCAGGCCGATAAGTGATGCGATGGTGGCGAACTTCATGTGGTATCGTAAGAAGTCTTTAATGATGATGACTGTCTAGGGAGGAGACCTCGATATATATGTATGTACCCCTCCAGACGATCCCATTGTACATGTAGATCATCATGGAGATCAGTTTGGGGGGAGGGTGGAGAAGAGATGTTAGGGTATTGAAATGATTAGTTGGAGTTGATTTGGTGGTTATAGAGGTGTTTTCACACGTAGATACACCTCTTTCACCTCTTTTCGACTCGATTTTTTTGCCCAAACACCTTCTCATATCTCCACCCCTGCTAAGATCGCCATCAAGGACTGTATACATTTACGTTTTGAGTTGTTGTGCTTTTGCCAATGCATCAGGCGTGTGAGAAAGGCCACAAGATGGTGAGAGAGAAGGAGGAATATGAAGATAGCGAGTTGAGTCACGTGATGTTAAAAGTGACCATGGAAAACGCGAAACAACCCTTCCTTATCGTTTCTATGCCAAATATACGTCCATACACGCACACCTCACCCTGCATTCCAGGGATGTGTAGATCCAGCGATCTATCCAAAAGCAAACCCGACAACCTATTGTGGGAATATTTTTGAGCCATGGAGAAAAAGCAAAGTGTGGAAAGTGTGAAGTGTGGAAAGTGCGGAAAGTGCGAAAAGTAAGCAAAAAAGTAAGCAAAAACTAGACGAAAAAAGTAAGCAAAAGGGCGATCAGTGTAGCGTAGCAGTTGAGGTGGTGGGAGTGTCTTATGAGCGCGATATCGTGACAATCGAGTTGCAGCGGATAACAGCAATGTAAACACTCATCTATAATGCTACTGGAACTTGCCAGATTCGTCACCTCACTCAAAACCCATAACACCTCCCTAAGTCACCTAAACAGGAAATATTTATAGGCAGGTAATAGACCCTGCCTGTAAGGGACATGACGAATTTGGACCCTCACAGTCAGAATTGTTTTTTTTCCAAAGACAAATCTTCAACTCTAAGGGCTGTTCCATGCGTTGTGAGAGTGGAGGCGAACGCTATTGTAATGAGGTTGCAATGCACCTGGAACAAGCCTCTTGCATGAAACGTGAAAGTGGAAAAAGAAAATACCACCATAAGAAGGGACCTAATGAAGGTAAGAGGGGGCTTTGAGGAGGGGCTTTGAGGAGGGGCTTTGAGGTGATAGAGCTGTTGGTGAGAGAGCGTTTTGTGTGTTTCCATTCTCAGCTCCATAAAGTGAGCCAGAAGTCCTCTCTGCCTTGTTACTAAACAAAGAACGAATTGTATCCACTCTGATCTTCATTTTTTCAGCAAGCTCGCCAAGTTCCTAGAACGATGGTGGAGTATATTGCAAAAAATGAAACCCGCTAATTGACGTATTTTTTACTTCTGAGGAGTCTGAAAATGGCGGCATTATCAAGCTGGTTGCAAGCACACGATATACACCGTCATTTTTACTTGTACAGTACTTGTACGTCTGTTCCTCATTTTTTCTCTAAGACATCACGCTCAACTTGCGTAGCCGAACACGAAGGCTCGGGTACAAGTAACTCAAGACTGAAGTCTCTTCCAGGAACTGTCTTACTTTTTGGAGAGCAAAGACG
Organism: Yarrowia porcina; assembly: GCA_900519025.1. Lineage (NCBI taxonomy): Eukaryota > Fungi > Ascomycota > Dipodascomycetes > Dipodascales > Yarrowia > Yarrowia porcina. Next base: position 120,242 of record ULGT01000004.1, on the reverse strand, counting down.
AGAATGATAGATTGAGATGGTGCCCGGGGGAGATGAGCTGAGACGGTTTCGGGGGTAGTTGAAGATGTCTTCTTTGCTCAGATGTAACATTGCTTTTTGTTGTTCCTATGGTTAATTTTGCACTGGTGTACGTCCTACAAGAACTGTGGTATCAGAAGTCGAGAACTTGTACCCCAAATTACTTCTTGTAGGAGATGCTCTTTTTGCCTTTCACCACCTATAGTCGTGAAAATAATACCACCTTGCATTGAGAACAATGGCATTCAATGAATTGTCTGTTATTATTTTCGAGTATCCCAAAATAATAACGTATTTATCATACAGTGGAGATTAAGAGTAAAATGAATAGATAGTCTTGCTTTCAATGACTGGTATGCCTTGGCCATGGAGCTCCTTATTTCAGTCGACTAACAAAAATATCAATTAAGTATTCCAGCGCTGGTCTGGTCCTTCTTCCTTCACCATTGGGAGTTGTGCAGAGCAGTCGCATTAGCCCCAAAATACGAATTTGAGCTTTGAGGCAGGAAACTTATAGTTGGGAGTGATCTCATTTAGTTGGTACTTACTTGAGAAACGCAACAAAATATTGTGGTACTTGGAAATTGCAGCGAATTATGTTCCAAAAACTGAATAATCTTCTAATTTCTACTCTGATATGTACTCCCCTGCAATTTTCATTGTCCCAACTCTTCCTTAACGCTCTATTTCTTCGCCTTCTCCTCCCTCATTACTAACCCAAACAAAGTTCCTTACTGCAGTGGAACTGTGTCAACTCCACACCATCTCATCTCTATCGTCCACACCCCAACCCATGACAGCAGCAACGGACAATTGGATTCAAAACGTCATCCGAGCTGGCGATAACCGATCCAGACTCGAACCTCTGCTCGAACAACGGCTCAAGGTCCAGGGCAACTCGACAAAGGTTCTGGAGGCGTTCAAAGACGTGACCCGTTACTCAGTGATATGGGCCAACGAACTGGTGCGTCTGAGTAGTGAGCTGGACACATCTATCTTTGTGTACTACGTGGACTCGTTTTTGCAGAAATTCAGCATGGCAAGACTCAACTCTTATCCTCATATTTTGTCTGCTTTACTGGACCAATTTACTCACCATGTTCTCAAGGCAAAACGAGCTCTTCTGGGGCTGTCATTACTAAAAGCTCAACTGCCCGACAGAAACACAATCACCCCCATGCATGCGCAGCTGATGCGTCTTTCTTTTGAAGCCAACAAATGCTCGGTTGGCTTGCAAGTTTTGGAACAAGAGTTCCTCTCGCTGGATTACTGCGCCACCCGAAACGACCTGGCTCTGTTCCACTTTTATGGAGCCCTAGTCTACATTGCCTACAAGGAATGGGAAAAGGCAGACGACTTTTTGGCTATTGCCATTGAAGCAGGTTCTTGTCAGAAAACAACTCGACCTTGGATCGTGAGATTCGCATACTCTCGTCGAGTCCTTCTCTCTCTCATCATGGGCACTCCTCTCCCCAAGATCCCTAACCCCAATAGCTCGGAAGTGACTCCTTCAGATGACCTGCTGGCTAGAGATTGCCACCCATACCACGCACTTGCATTGGCCGCTCATTCTTCTGACCCTAAACAGTTCATTCAGACTACAGAAGCCCAGATGGAAACGTTCAAGAACGAGGGAACGTGGGAGCTGGTGGTGACTGCACGTCTCTGTTTTTTGCATGGCCAGCTGAGAGAGTCTCATAAGGCGTATTCTCGGGTGCCTCTCAAGGACGTGTCTGCTGCCACTCCTCGAATTCTATCAAACTACGGACGAATTGACGAGAGTAACGATGCATTTGTCTTTGAGACGGTCAATTCCGCGGATCCTACTCGGGAGACGGTTCAGCTGCTGGATCAGGTTGTCCGAATGAAGAAACTGGTGGAGGCAAAGGGCATTTCCACTGCCAAGTCCAACAAGTTCCAGAAGGCGTTGAATGATGGGGAGCAGAAGAGGGAGGCCCCCGCACCTCTCAACATGGCCATTAGTGATGATGACATGTTGTAGGAGGAGGAGTATGGTATCCATAGTCAGTATATTTAATAAGCATCCATTAAAATGGGACCATTGTCGAAATTCAGTGAAAATGAGTGATCTCCCAAAAATCACGTCCAACACATTCACATCTAAAATAGCCATTATAAATGAGGTTCTGACCATGAATATCATTTGTCCATTGACCCAACAATTCTCGTTCACCACCTCCGTTCAATAACAATCAGTCAGTTTACTATATACAAGATACTATTTACAAGAAGGCTTACTTAGCCGTGGAGTCAGACCCAGACCCAGCGTCTGGCTTACTAACAGATTCAGCAGGTTTCGAATCCGGTGCTGCTGCTGCTGCTGCTGCTGGGGCCTTTTCTCCTGGTTCCTTCTTTGCAGCCATCTTACTCAGTGCTGCCGAATACGTGACAGTGTTCTCGTCGTCATCGGGCAGACCAAGGTTGTCCCACGAGTCCTGGCTCATGAGATTGTTCTCCATTCGGCATCGGAGATACTCCTTGGCCAGCAGCCGGCATCCAGCGGCGTTTCGGCCCTGAGCCAGCTTCATGCACTTGAGATAATCAATCATGATATGAGAGCATTCTCGGTCGTGATCGAGAGGGAAAGATCCTCTATCTGGTGCGGTAGTCTTTTGAGAGACTCCTCCAGGTCCACCTGAGTTAGTGTGTACTCAAGACACAGGGTATGTCGTCAATGAAGTCTTCTTTCGGTTCGCAAATACTCACCAGGTCCCATAGACATTTTGATAGAAGTGTGTTAGATGTTGTATGATGATGCCAGTGTCTACACCTGTAGAAGCTTATGATGGAGTCAGGGTTAGGGCCGGCAAATTTCGAGAGCACAAAGCACAACAGCTCATAATCATGCATGCATACAGTATGCATTGTTCCTAGAGGGAGTCATCAGCATGAAGATAATTCTTAGATACAACTCGTAGTACCCATTTTCTGTTTGTTATATCTCTTTACAATACATTTATACATCTACTTTCACACTAATCATAACCAATCATATTTATGGACCTCTAGTCCTAATGTCTATTTTTCCTCCTCCAGTTACTCTAGCTCGAAAGGATTGGGAGCCAAGTTCCTGCGCGCAGAATCGTCGAAGGGATTGTTGTTGTTGCTGTTGTAGCTGCTGTTGTTAGGTCCGTCGGCATGGAACTCGTCGGCATGGCGCATCTCTCCGTGTCGTCCTCGCTGCTGGGTGGTATCGTAGGCCCGAATGACCTTCTCCTGGCCCTCGTCGGCCTGCGAGAAGGCAAATCCACGCTGCTTTCGCATTCGCTGCACCTGTCGCACCTTTCGAATGGCCTTCTGGAACTGCTCCATTCGAGGTCGGTAGTCGGCAATGTTGTACTTTTGAATCTCCTGCACGTAATGGTAGGCTTGGGGGTCGTACATTCGTCGGTAGTACTTCCACAGCATGTCTCGAAGAAGACAAATGGTGGGCAGCAAGAAAGTCATGGCCCAGAACACAATCGTAGGGTAGGTATGGGCCAGCACACCTCGGTACTCTCGAGACACGTTGATCATGGGAGCCACGGTCGCGTAGGCAGGGAAAATACCAATCCAGAGCAGGAAGGAGCCGGGAATGGCAATCAGGGTGAACTTGGTCCACATGTTGGTCACCAGAGCAGCCTTACCAAGAGTGGTCAGAATACACGAGGTGAACAGAGCAGTACCCCACACCCAATGGTCAGTAGTAAGACCGTTAGGGAGCTCTCTGGAGGTCATGTACACACCGCAAGATCCAAAGTACAGGATAATGGAGTGGTAGAAACCGTTGGCAACCCATTCCCAAAACTGTCTGACGTTGAAGAAGGCCCGGTGCTGACCAAGCTGGTACAGCTGAGGGTATCTGTCTAGAAGACGGGCAGAAATGAACTGGTCGAAAATACCAATGACAAAAGGAGGCAGAACGGTGAAGAAGACGTTGTAGAAGGTGATGGTCCAAGATTCGTAAATGGACTGACCAGAAAAGCCGTTGAAGAACGTGTACCAGAACTGGGTCATGTAAAGAGCAATGTTCTTGTAGAAGGAGTACAGAATGGCCTTGGACAATCGCTGGTAGGACCAGGCTCCATGCACAAGCAGCAGCTTTCTCAAGTATCTAAACTGACCAATGGACACATCTGCAGACCGAGCAGCCTGCATTCCCTCCATACCCGAGATACCAACACCCACATGGGCAGCCTGAATCATGGAAACATCGTTGGCACCATCTCCAATAGCCAGAAGAAGATCGGAAGTGTATCTCTTGACGAGCTTGACAACCAGAGCCTTCTGAAGAGGAGAAACTCGACAACAAATGACAGCCTTACAGAGAAGAGCAAGTTCCAGGAAGATCTCCTCCATTTCATCTTCAAGGGCAAATCCAAGAGACTTACCGTCGATAACCAGAGCCAAAGAGTCACTATCGTTTTCTCTAAGACCTTGAAGAGCAGCCAATTTCTTCTGGATATTGTCCAGAGTAGAAGCTGAGTCCTCTTCGTTGATGATCAGAAGCGACATGTCTTCAGAAAGCAGCTTACAAGACATACCAATGTTGATGGCAGTCTCCTGTCGATCACCAGTAAGCACCCAGACCTTGATACCAGCAGACTGCAGAGTATGAATGGTCTCAGGAACACCCTCCTGCAGCTTATCCTCAATAGCAGTAGCTCCAAGCAAGAACAGGTTGTTCTCAATCTCCTCAGCACAATCATCGAGTTTCTGGGCTCGGTTGTTGAGAGTAGTCTGGGCCTCCAGGAACCGCTTGTTCCACTGAGCGTACTCATCATCAGGAACAACTCGAACAGCCAAACAAAGAGTTCGAAGACCCTCAGCGGCAAAACCTTCCAGATGTCGCATTGTAGCATCAACGTAGGGGTTGTTTGCAGCCAGGCGCTCAAGAATCACAGTATCGGCACCCTTACAGTACAGACGAATCTTTCCATCGGGACATCGCAGAATAGCAGACATTCGCTTTCGAGTGGAGTTGAACTCACAGACGTTGAGCAGCTCGTACTCTCGGCTCTCGGCAGGGTTGTTATCAGTATCATGCTTCACATCAACACCAATAGTCTTGGGCTTTCGCATAGCAAAGGCGTATCCAAGAGAAGCAGCACCATCGACCAAAGCTCCTTCATCAGGAGAAGCAGCCTGGTACTTGATAGTACCATCATCTCGCATCTCAGGAATAACAGTATGACAGGTAGCCAACAGGGTAAGGAACTCCTGGATGACACCAGCAGATGCATGTTGAGTAGTGGACCGTTTGAGCTCGTTGAAGTCGTGAAATCCGAACGAATCAGGATCCTCAGCGTTGTTATCATCATCTTCAGTAGCTCGCTGGTCTTCGGGAACTTCCTCAGCGTAAGCACGTCCAGCAATAGAACAGGCCTTGAACTCCATAATGTTTCGAGTCAGGGTACCAGTTTTATCGGAAAAGACATAACCAATCTGACCAAGCTCTTCAACCAAAGAAGACGATCTGCAAACGGCAGGAGTATCTGTGGGTCGGTAGTACATATCGAGATCGGACGAAATGAGGTAAGCCTGGTAAAACTTGATGATTTCGACCGTGACAAACAGAGAAATGGGCACCAGGTTAGAAAACAGAATCCAGTAGGTGAGCAGATCAAGGAAGAACTGAGCTCCGAGGTTCAGATCTTCCAAATTGAGGTAGCTCAGCTGCTTGGTGTTGACTCTGATCATGATAACGTTACCCAGGGAGGAAACGACCGCCAAAACAATGAGAATGGTGAACAGAAAGATAATCTGAATGTTCAGCATGTGTTCCACGGCTGTTCGCTTAATAGGAGCGGCTGTAGCGTTTCGCATAAGCTTGGTTTCATGACCAGTGAACACTACCAGACCATGAATCCAGCCAGTGTTTCGCAGAGTAGCTCCTCGAAGCAGCATCTGTTCCGGAGACATGGGAATGGGAGGTCGTCCATCAATCTTCAGGGTAGCCTCATAAGTGTAAAGCGACGAATTGGGCAGTTCTGAATCCAGCTGTCCTCTAACTCGAGACAGTTCACTAGGAGACACGTAAGGAGCGGTATCTCCATGGGCCTGTTTAATCTTCAGGTTAGTTTCTCCATCCAGGTTGGCTGTCTCAATGTAACAGAGACCTTCAGGTTCCGAAGATGCCAGTAGGACGACATCTGCCGGAATGGGCTCTTCCGAGTCCACCCGTACAATGTCTCCCACTGCAACATCGATCCATTTCCTTGCCACAAACGTCGCCCCCTCCAGCACGTAGGCTGTTGACGAGTTGAGCTCCTTGTCTGCTGCTGCTCGTTTGAAATCCTCCACCAGCTCCTTGACCGCTGACACGATCAGCACCACCAGCAGGGTCAGAATCGTGGTCCATCTGTTTGTAGGCGACACGTTGGGTACCTGCTGGATACACGCTGTGGCCAAGAAGAAGAGATTGGCGTACTTGGAGAACTGCTCAAAGAAGAACTTTGGCAGAAACGTGAAAATGTTGTACTTTGTAGTGGAAATATGGTTATCGCCATATCTGAGCGCCGAGTTGGCGTCTGGGTCATTGAGATGCACGACCCGCGGTCCATCTGGTCCTCTTTCTTCCTGACGACCTCGCATTCGGTTCCACATGCGTCGAATGTCGAAATCGGGCATGCTCATGGTACTCTTTTTGACCTTTGATCTGATTTTTGTTCGGTTCATGGTTCCCGAGGGCCGGGCGTCGGCGATTCCGGCATTGATCGACTCGGCATCCCGTTCATACGGAGTCCGCTCGTTCAATGGCAGGTCCATCTCCGAGTAGTCCGGGTCTCCAAACCCCAGACGCGCCTTCATGTTTCCATACATGCTCCCTCGCTGTGGCGGCTTTTCCATCGGCCGCTTGCCGTTGCCGCCGTATGCATCGTAGTCGTCGGCCTCGATAAATGTGTCGCCATCTTGTATACTGTCAAAGGGCGTCAGGGTGGGTCTGCTGGAGGACGGTCCTCCTCCATGGTGTGGGTGTTGTGGGCCTCCTCTGTTGTTGGGCCCAAAGTCGTCATCGTCCACATCGAGCAGGTTGAAGTTCTGATACGACATCTGTGTGAGAAGATGTTTTTGGTAGAGGGCAATTTCGTGCAATACTCACCGTTCAGTCGTCTTGCAATGGGCTACTGCTCCAGGTATAAATTTAGACTTGCATGTTGGAGGAACACGTACGTACATGTTATAGGGTTAGGGGGGGCAGTGCCCCTGGTGGCGTAGGAGAGGAGGAGTCTCAAGTGTGTGGAATACGAGCTCCATTGACTGTATTTGTTTTATATCACATGTCTATGGGGCTGTTTCGCGTTTCTGGTGATGGTACAAACACGTGCCCTACCATTCCACGTCTACTTGCACGTGTGCGGCTGCTAACGAGTGTGTATTGTTTGTAGTGTAACCAGGCTAAGAGGAATGAGCTGTGTATGGAAGGTCACACGTTACCTCGGCATAATGTCTCTCCTTTAGAACTCTGTTTGCCCCTCATTTTCAACAGATTATGAGCGTGTCTCAATTGTTTGTTTGTTACACCTGTTTCAGGCGACAATAATTTTTTCTGTATTTTTCTTGCCTTTTCCGCCACGTCCACGGTTCTCACATTCGTATCCACTTCATATCCTTCTCCCACTCAACCTAAATTTAGCCCCAAGATTAGGTAATCCAGGAAGAGAAGAAAATGTCCAAGGTTACCCGGAAGAAGTGAGAAGAGAAGATGTGTAAATAAGGTTTCTTAGTAAGAACATAGATATCACTGTAAAAAGGTGATGTTGATCATATATCACCCCCAATTTCACATAAATCTCTTCCAATACCCCTTCTCTCCTCTTTTATGTCGATATTATCTCTTCTCCCCCCTCAGACCCATATATACACGCTGTCAAGACGTTCTCACATATACCACCATTCAACTTTAATATTTGGTCGAAGAAGTCCCAACAGATCACATGACTTGTCCCGATTAGGAAAGGCAGTCACCCACTCTTTCCCAAGCCAACTTGATATTTTGACACTCTCGAATTTCTCTCTTTCACGACAGCACGCAAAGCAGACACAATGTGAGTACTTGGTACAAGGCGATGGGGTGATAACGATATGGCCAAGACGACCAGACGACACAGGCGATGGTGGTATTCTCGACAACGACCTGAGTGATTTGATATCGACGACTTGAGCGACTTGACTGCGACTTGAACTTGAGGAAGACTTTGGAGGACGATATTCAAAGTCGTATGAAGCCATTATCACCACCTAACGAGGTGTCTTCAACCACCACACTCTCCCCTTCAAAACTAACCCAGGACTAAGCGAACAAAGAAGGTTGGAATCACCGGTAAGTACGGTGTCAGATACGGTTCTTCTCTCCGAAGACAGTGCAAGAAGCTGGAAATCCAGCAGCACTCCCGATACGACTGCACCTTCTGCGGTAAGACCACCGTTCGACGTGGCGCCGTTGGTATCTGGACCTGTTCCGCCTGCAAGAAGACCGTTGCCGGTGGTGCTTACACCGTCTCCACTGCTACCGCCAACACCGTCCGATCCACCATCCGACGACTGCGAGAGCTCGCTGAGGCCTAAGCGCATCGTTTAGCCAAGCAAAATAACAAAAATGTATTTTACGTCTGGGTTCCCGGGCTTATTTAACTGATTATTGTAGAGTAGGGTGTTGGGTGTATTTGGGGTGTATTTTCATGTTGAAGGGTGATTTTTGAAGGATGATATTTGAGGGTAAATTTTTGGCTGTAATTTTTGACTGTAATTTTTGAGAGTAATTTTTTCATGCAAGAAAATTATATTTCCAAGTGAGTTTACTTGGGAGTAGTTGGGACGATTGTTGGGGAGTGTGGTGGAGTAAAGTCTATGGTGTTAGTTGAAAAGTACTTGGGAGTTTGTTGGAGGTGAAGGACTCATTCAAGGTGCTCCAGAAAGAGAGGATGACGAGATGTAAAGACGTTTATGGACTTATGGGGTGTTAGTATGCACTTCTAGACTGAATCTGTGGCAAAATAGCAACCCTAACCTCGAAAATAACACTACATCATGGGACAGTTGTCCTATGACCTTACATCCCAGGAGGCATCAGAATGGTGGCGAAAAAAACACGTTCCAAGTCTGAAAACAAAGAAAAAACGGCTCGGAAAGTCGTCAAAATCAAGCCACTGCTCCGTCACTTACATTTCCGGAAAATTGTACCCGCTAACTCTTCAGCTTGTCTCTTGAGCTCTTCTCTTTATGGACTACTTGTAGGTAGACTGTCTAAATCTTCCTAATCTTAACATAGAGCTTCCTCTTCTCGACTGAGAAGGACTTCGAAAAGGGGCAAAAGAAAGGGCCAAGAGTAATAACGAAGACATTATATCACTTTCAGGGGCTATTTGAAGAGATTTGTTGCCACTCTATCTACCCTAGCCCTAGCCATGACATGATAACTTCCCTTCTCCCTTTACTTACCTTCGTATAATTTCAGTTAGACTCCCGCCGTTATAGCTTCTTTGAGCTTGAGGTCATCTCTTGGTCTCTAAACTCGTTAAACAATGGCAGTCAAACAAAAGACAGCCAAACAAGACAGTCATTCCACCAGTCACCACCCGCCACAGCCCCCAGAGTGGCGATATACTAAGAATAGCAGTCCACTGGTACCACTAGTGGCTTTGTCAGCCGATTATTATGGAGCAGAATATGCCACTGTACAGTAGACATAGGACTTACTTGTGATGTGATATGGTCTGCTATAGGGCTCCAAAAGTGGTATAGTAAGTCTCACGCACTCCACCCCATCCTTTCATCTAAGGGATCGTCATTTCTACGGATATTGAATGCTAAATCCGATGAGTAAGCGTTGGAGTTTGAGATGCGGATTCCGGTGGTGCCTGAGAAGGGCAGTATTTGACATCAGGTTGAAAAGTCACGTTATAGAATCACATGTTCTTGAACTTCTGAAGACCACATTGCCTGTTCCTTGTGAGGGCTTTCTCAGTGAGTGCTTTCTCTTTCTCATTTCCGTAGTAGGGGTGTCTCATCTCAATGGACTGTATTGGACAAGTGACTCACTCAGTCTCTTCGTATTGGTCACAGGATCTGTTATCAGCCACACAACGTATTCTACAGTCATCTGTGTCTCTATACATACCATTGTACGAGTACCGTACATACCGTACCTATACATCCATTGTCTACCTACCAGCTATACCAACAAGCCCTTTGTTCCTTGTTCACTTGTTCTTGTCCACCCCTGCTTGAAGCCTAGACCGTGATGCCTAATAGTTTGTATTGTCTGCACGTATTCACTGGGTGGGTGGATACCGTATGTACAGCATCCGTACAGTATACATGTCGCTAAACGTGTTCCGTCACTGGCTCCGTATTATATCGCTAGTCTAAAACTAGTCCAACGGTTGTCACTAGAGGGCCAATTGGGCTAATTGGGTGATTTGGGCTAAATTTAATCCACATTATCAGTGGAGACAATGACCTACAGTGTACAGTATGCTTCATCTTCTGACCTTCGTCCAGTTGTAGACAGAGTTCGTTTAACCTCCAAGGGTAATGACATGTTAGCTCTCCGAGAAAGCTCCGAGAGGGTTGAATATACTAATTGGCTTTGACCGTTGAAAGTTTTGCCAGCAGCCCAAGTCCTGGTTGATTTAATGGTGGTTTCAAAGCGGCTTTTTTATGTCGGTGGGTGCTTGGCTTGGTATCATGTTGTCTTGGGTATATCAGCTGCAAAATCGCGCATCACCAAAACAAAGAGGTGCCAAGACTTGAGACAAAGATAAGCGCGATTTAAGCGAGGTTTTCCAGCAAACATGTATATCGCCAACCAGACTCTGGAAGCTGGGCTGTTCCGTAGCCCTAACTCATGGCCTTTACATGTCCAAACATGGTGCTCTTGAAGTCAAGCAGACCCAAGCTTTGTCTATATCGAAACTGTAAGATGATATGGATAACTGACAAGAAACATTAAACGTTCTCCTGATCAATCCAACATCAATCCAACGTATCAGGTCAAGAGAGTTAATAATAATACAAGTAGAGAGTGTCAGGGCTACCAGGTAAGGGTTCCGGTGTGGAATAAGAAGAATTTCCACAAAAAAAGCGGTGTATCTCTTCAATTCAACTTGATACCCTTCGTCTTCTTTTTTCACGCACCACGTCTTCGTGATCTCAATGATCTCAGCTTCATTGCTGGATGGCTGCGGCCCATCGTTAATTTGACGCATGTCTAAGACATGTTAAAACGGCGGGAAAAACAGGTGGTAGATGAAGACAAGAGTGTACAACTGAGCCATTAGTTAAACAATGACCTTTACGTCCTAATTTCATTGTACTCGTAGTACTCGTACATCACGGTAAGATAAGGTAATCAGGTAGTCACCCTACTTGGTACTCTTAGTCTTGTTCACTCTCACTGCCAAACCTACACTCTGTTCCTGCAGGTTCCTGACCTGGTCCATTGTCTCAAAAAGACGATTCTGCTGTTCCTGAAGCGTCCTTCTCCACCTGTGTGCAAGGCTGAGCAACCGTCTTGGGTTCCTTGGCGCTGCATTCCCTGTCTTCGCCCCCTGCTATAGCAATTTATAGTCTACCATATAGCGTTGGTGGAGTGAACGGCACCCACCTTACTACCCCCCCCTGGCTATGGAAAGATACCAACTTCCTTCCAGAAGAAGCTGAGGGAGCTCCTTTGCAGCAGAGTTAGAGTTGGGGTGGAAGAAGGTGGTGGTTTTCCTCCTAAAAGCAGGCTTTTTTTCGACCAAGCGCAAATTGCTTTTGTCGGATTTTCTCCCTCTTTTCTCGGATCCACGACCCACACTTTTTCCTCACTCCTCAGTAGCGTCAACTCTGTTGCACGGTTGATTCGAGAGGGTTCTTGGTCTCTTTTTTTTATAAAAACGTTGGACGGCAAAAGCTACAAGTACTTGTACTTACGCTACTGTACTTTCTACCCAACCCCCTTCCCTCCTGCACTCTGAGGGTTTTATTCGCTCCATCCCACAACTCTTGACTGGGCTCTTTCTCTCTAGACCCAAGCTCACATTACCTTTACATGAGCTCAGCTGCAACGGCGCTGCACGTCAAAACCCAGCATCAACTAAGCTCCATACAAAACCACCGCGGTCCACCACAACCTACTCTTGTCAACCCATCCACTTTTGCCGCCAACACCACACCCGCACCCAGCTGATGGAATGCACCATCTGTCTCGAGCCCATTTCCGCGGCCTCCACGACAGGCCATGTGCGCTGTGGCCACTGGTTCCACTTTGACTGCTTGCATCTCTGGTCGCAGCGAAGTAGTTCATGTCCCATGTGTCGCCAGCAATTCGACGAGGTGGCTGAGCGGGCCATCCAGGAGGCGGAGAGCTCGTCTACAGCGTCGTCGATTCCCATCTTTGGACCCGTGATCAAACGAATTCCATGTGTACGACGTCCCGTGCCTCTGTCGCCTGTTCCTCCAGAAGAAGCCATGAGACTGTACGAGTTTGTGTTTCAACAGGACGACGCCGAAATGGAAGACGTGGAATGCGATATTTGCGGACAGAGCCCTTGTGTTTGTAACCAGGACCAACCGGGTTCAGACACTTTTGCTCACCCCATTACAACCACGAGACGTCGAGGTCCTAACCGAAGTCCGGGTCGAAATCGAGCTTCTAATCTACTAGGAAGACTAGCAAGACGTCAGACATCACAGACTTCACCGTCAGCACATCTAGTCTTTGATACTAGACGAAGACGAACCACCTCGGCTGCAGGAGCTAGAGGTCTCACTCTCTCGTCGGACAATTACTTTCTCAACGACGGCGATGAAGAAGTCGACCCTCTCACCCCCGCTGGACCGGCTCCCTCAGCCCGAATGCTGGACGACGTAGCCCTGGGCCGCATCCAGGACAATATCGAAGAAACCAGAAACCTGGCTCGAGCGTCGCGAGCATCCGTGGAGGAACGTGCATGGCGGTTTCTGGACGAGTACCGTCGAGAGGAGAGACAGCCGAGTACTGGAGGAAGAAGACGGTCTTCTTTGTTCAACGTTTTCAACGCCGATAACGACGACGAAAGCCGACCTCCTACATCCGACGAAACCCCGCGAACCAGCGTCCCCAGCTCCCACCATACTTCTGTGGCCACCTCCATTTCATCTGCATCTGGGTCGTCTGTGTTTTCGGCGTTTTCGACTCGTTCTTCGGCCTCTTCTTCTCGCATGTCTCTAGCATCAACCTCTCAGCAGCAGCCCTGTTCGTCTTCTTCTCGACAATCTAGCACTCCGATGCTTTCTTCTCCCGTGACTTTTCGACGACCCACACCCTTACCCTTTCGAAACCCGCTAGCCGCCAACTCCTCTTCTAACCCCTCAACTAATGATAATACGGCCGAAAGCGAGGTTCCCAGTCCTCGAAGTGGAAGTCCCCGAACCAGTCCTCCAACCGAAGACCCTCAGACCGAACAGCAGCAACAACAGCCTGCTTCTGGTTCAGTCAGTCCAGCAACGGACGCTATTTCACACATTCAGGTGAATTCTCCTGCTGAAGCTGTTGCCACTGAAGCTTCTTCTTCCTCAGGAGGACTCCAGACTCACAGTTCTGCTCAAAACTCTTCTGAAAGCGTGAGTAGCAGTGGACATGGTCTTTCTTACGAGAAAAAGATGGAGATTCGCAAGATTGTCAAGACCCGGCTGCACCGATATTACCCTGATTTCATCACCAAAGAACAGTTTACCGAAATCAACATGTCCGTGTGCGACCGGGTCTACTCGTACATCAAGGGCTCGGAGTCGCGAGAACCCTTCACTGCCGCACAAGCTGAAAAGTGGACCAAGGTGGTCCATCATCTTGTGAGCGCGGATCTCGTGGCGCGAGATTTGCTCGGATAGAAAAAGAGCAGTGGTGGGATATTTATTTATGCCTTTGTTAAGGCCACACCGTGTGGAGCATTCCATGTAGAACATTACCTTTTCTGTGCCAACTGGGACGTCCGTACTTACCAACGGGTACTTACCAACTGGTACTTACGATACTTGTATATATATGATGAAGTGACTAATATGGAGTTGGAGCAGACTAAGTAGCACATCGGAACATACCGGTAGTAGTGAAGTTCGTACAATAGTTCATGTTCTGTCGTTAATTAGAACACGGCAAGTGAACTTTTTAGGTTGCGTATTAAGCGTATTCATGTGAGACAGAAAAACGGTCTAACCGAGTGGTGGGTGTCTTGAAAACCCCTCTCGTGACGGGTGTCCTTGTCGAGATTTAGCCGCGTAAACAGGTTATGACTAGAAGATGATTTTGATTTTTTTTCGCGTTTTTCCGTTTTTTGTTTTCTTGTAATTTTCCCATTCTCATCCTGCAGAAATCACACTTGTCATTTGTAAGCACGGTCTAGTATCAGTTGTGCCCAATTTCCTTGTAAAGTTTCGAGAAACAAGCTTATGTCGAACGAAGAACTAATAGTGGTGTGAGACCAATACGACGAATTAATTACCGTGGAACTGCGGGAGAACGGGTAATGGTGAGACCTATACGTGTAGAAAGTTGATTGTCACCTTTTCCCACCCAATCAATACCCGATCAGTCGACTTTGGCCCCCTTTCCCGCCGTCTACCGTGGCTTGGCTGCATGGCATGTTGGGTATGTAAGCACCGGAAACACACGTCTGGGAAGCCCTCTTGAGATCAACAATTCAACAGAAGTGCAGCAAGTGCAGTTGATTGAGTGGTTTGATTGGCTGTGATAGCGGCGAGTAATTGTGTGTGGTTGGGTGAAGGTGTGTTAATGGTTTGTAGGGTGTAATTAAGTATCGGTATTTTTGTATCGACACGTCAATGCAAGGGAGATGAGGTTGATCTATCAAATAAATTGATAAGAAGAATCTCTATATCTACAGGTATCGCATCTACATACTTTCTTCCATCAGATCTAGTCATAAATCATTACTCTATTAAGTTAATAGTACATTGCCAGCGTCACTAGCGAGGCTGGCCATGGTTTTATCAGACTCACCGGTGGGGGGTGGGTCTGGATGCGAAGGTCGAATCACGAGATGATCCGATTACTCCTCAAACTCGGCAGCGAAGGGCTTGCCGATACCGGGGGTCTTCTCAAGAACACCTCGCATGTACTCGTAGACAGTGAAGGTGACGGCCTGACCGGGAGCAACTCGCATGATTCGGGGAGTGATACCCTTGTACAGAGCTCGGAAACCCTCCTGGTGGATGAGCTGCTTGGTGATTCGGGTGAATCGGGAGAGACCAGACTCGTTTCGAGTGGCAGCTCCACCCTCTCGCTGCATTCGGGTCTTGATGGTATCGATGGGGGCGTTAGAAAGAGGACCAAGGGCTCCGGAAATGAGGCCAATGATGGAAGTCTGCCACGAGGGGAGAACTCCGTTGAACTGGGGCTGCATCTCGTTAAGTCGGGCCTTGAGCTCGGAGTACACGGTGAAGTTGACTCCCTGGTTGGTGGCCTGTCGGGTGGCGGTCAGAATGACACCTCGGTAGAGGGCAGAAGGACCCTCCTCTCGGACAACGGTGTAGAGACAGTGGGCGGCGTTTCGGTACTTGGGGACATCGAGAGGATCAGCCATGGAGTGGTGCTGGGCCTGGAGTCGAATCTTGATAACCTCGGTGGGGTTGACAACGAGAACGGCCTCGGTGGTTCCGGCACCAACACCGGCAATAAAAGTGTGGAAGGCACTGATGGTTCCATCAGGCTTGGTCAGAAGACCTCGGTAGTACTCGTACGAGGTGAATCGGATGGCCATCTTGGGCACGATTCCGGTCACCACGGCTCCCAGACCCTTGTACAGAGCCAGAGGACCCTCCTTCTTGGCAATGTTGATACCGGTCTTGACAAAGCCAACCTCCTTGACACCGTGCTGTCGGTTGGTGAGCTGCATTCGCACCTTGATGGTGTCGAGAGGATGGCAGACCAGGGCCTCGAACAGACCGGCGGTTCCTCCGGCCATGAGATCAACAGCGATGTTCTTCTTCTTCTTTCCGTCGGCAGCCATTTTGAGAGAGAGTAGGATGGGTTGGGTTGGGATTTTCTTTGGTTCGGGACACACGACAGTATATATATGCTGGCTGCGGGCTCTCCCTGTCTTCTCCAGACTGACAAACTCAAATCTCTTTGTTTGTTGTTTTCACATTTGCCTCGGGTCAAAGGCGGAATGATCGGACCTTCGGGCAGAACCGGAGCGAATAGCACGTGTGAAAAGTGGACTTTGGGGGGGGGGTCAAACCGCTGTTGGTAAGAGGTCCTTTTCTGGTGACCAGGTTAGTCCCCCAAAAAACACATTTTCTTACTTTATCCCCCATCCAATCATCCAGCTACGCTACCCACCAACATGTGCCGGGACCTTTATCCGTGCCCTAACCCTGGTGCCAACGACCCAGGCTTTTTTTTCTTGTGCAAGACCCAGCGCTGCGCGTGGTCGGTTAACTGTCGGCAGGCCATGAGCTACAAGTAGACTGCCTTGGACATTATAGAGTAAGGGGGGGGTACAGGTTCAGTGGACGAAAGGAGTCCAATAACGGAACCCGATACTATAGCCTCGAAAGTGGTGAAACAAGAGTCTACATCCGTTCTTCAAACGCCTCATGGCTGTCGCATTTCCGAGTCCAATTAATCCGCTGGTCTACTTGTCTACCAGTGCTTTGTTCATGTCACCTCGGTCCGGGGTAAACCCGAATTGGGTTTGGTGACTCATGCCGATGACGGCGAACGGTCGCCAGCGTTTCTCTCTCGAGCAGTGAGTCTGCAACAGACGACTTTTCTCTGGTTTTTTTTTTCTCGTTTTTTTTTTTCCGCACAAATGCAGGGTATTTGGGAGCTCCCGAGCGGTCGCCGAAATGGCCAAATTAGCGCCAATACCGCGCCCTTTGGCCCCAGCATCAGGCTCGTTTCGGAGCTTGCGTCTGGCGGTCGAAAAAGGGGCCCTGTCCTTGCTCGTTTCCCAAGGGCAATCCCACTCCACCAAGTCTCACACGCGTAAAGTTCAACCGACTTTTTCCGGGGTAGCATTTATCGTGTGAGATGATGGCAGTTGGAGAAGGTGAAGATGTGGCACGTGTCTTGATAATATTGGTACGACGAGTTTCAACTATATACAGGTGTTTGGTAGAAATTTTGGACGGCTAACCGTTGACTCCTCTACCAGCCAGGTCCGTACTCATACCCCCCCCTAAGTTTTTTTTCACCTGTTAGACTCGGACTCTCCAAGACCACGTAAAGAGTTTGCCGGTCGGGTCTTGGTTGCCGGGTCTCGAACTACTTTTTTTTTACCCCGCGTTACGGCGGTTACCCCAGGTTTGCTGCTGCTGGCTTGTCGTGTGTACAACTAACGGCAAGATAATCGCCTTGCTCCGGGCGGTGGACCCGCTGTGCAGCAAAACGTCTACCGATAGTCGCACGCTTACTGGTAGGTCCGTTACGTTATCCGGCCCAACGGAGCTCGAAAACGAAAACTGCGAAAATGCTGAGCGTCTAAAATTGCCGTAGGTAGTAGGTGTGGGTATTCCGCGCGGCTTTTGCACCTGTAAAATGGCGTTTTTATCACTTTTCATGGTGTCCATTTTCTAGGTCAGTTTTTCACAATTTCTTTCCACATTGACTCTTCCTTTTTCACTTCACCCATTTTCACTCTTCTGTTGCACTGTTTCTGCTTAACGTGATTCTAAAGCATTTGTCTTCAGGAAGATCCCTCGGCTGGGCCAAATTATGTCATGCCGCATGGAGAGCTCGATTGTCACAGATATAGACTTTGATAGATGTAAAAGTGGTAAGTGGAATGGCAGGGGTTGCTCTACCAGGTTTGATTTAGTGGGTCTGATTTAGTAGGTCTTGCAGTTTGTTGTCTCGTGTGACCTCAACTCTTTCCTTGTCTGATCTCATCTGCTCATATTGTTCCGTCCCAACCGTGTACACTGTCTCAGGGGTCCCACTTCGGTCCATGCTCGGGATGAACGTCGATACCCAGCATGCATGGCAAGAAGCATAGGAAGAAGCATGACGGAAGCATCGCCCGCAGATTAGATATTACAAGTAGATTGATAGACGGGAATGAGAGTGAGTGCGGTATTCAGTCATGTCCGTTTCTCGATATATGGGTGGTCTCCTACGAGTACCTGTAATTGAGTGTGAATGATGCTCCGTCTTTCTTCCCTTAGCTTAATCTCAACTCCTTAGCTGAACTCTTGTTTGTTCTTGGAGCTGCTCTTTGTCTACAATATGCCCAAATTAATCCTTCGCTCGATTATTTTTTCAAGCGACTGATGCGGATCATTCTAGCGAGTTTCATCAAACCAGGGAGGGTCAAGAATGCCGTATTTGTAATGGTAACTGTTCGTAACCGGTATCGTTCTCCTCTCTGAAACCACCTTGCACGGGACTGCAACAACCACGTGAACTGAAACGTCTTCGAAACGTCGGGGAGATCAGAGTTGCTCTCAAGGGGGAAATACGGGCCGAATCACGTGATCTTATCGCTGTACATGCGGGTAAGCGAGGAGTAGGGGTAACCTGGCTATAAGTATGATACCATACAAGTGGTATTCTGATGGTAGATATAGTACAAGTCTAAGGGCTTCAATCAGATCTACGAGCTCTTCTCATGACTTTGTATGACTCTTTGGATGATACTTCCTAGTTACAACTTATTCTGACAGGGCGATGTGATCTACCGGACCCTACTATGAGAGTGTATGCTTCTTTTTATCTCCTGTTAACGCAATGCCCTTAAGGGAAGAGGGTGTGAGATACGCTATCACTAGGAAGTGTCTTCAGGGAAGTGATGTTGTACGTACAGACAGCCACTGAAGATCTATTAGTTTGAAGGGTTAGGAGTCTACTACAGGCTGGTCTAAATACTAGATGACCTTCTAGGTCTTCCGTGCCTTCCTACGACTCTTTCGTTGTCTTGTTCATTATCGATCAACTTATATATCTCTCATCTCGTGTTGCTCAAATGAGAACCCCATTCTCAGGGACTGTTACGATGTACGAGTTCAATCATCCATAAGGGAAATGTGTATCAACAAATCATACAAGTGAGATTATTCTCAACACCTTTTTGACACTCGATGGACGGCAGATATGTTACCACTACACCAACAGCCCCCTCTTTGACACTCATTATTGAATTGAGAACTCCTCAGTTCTAACACACTTGTCCATCAGACACCATGCTCCAATGGACCCTCTTAAGGGCTCGTAGACTCCTCTGGGGAGTAATCTAATGGAGATAGAATATTACTGTGGCATACATTTCTTCTTGAGTAAGTGACACACGTGTAAATGGTATTTGTATTGGTTATATACTTACAATACCCAGGGCCACGACTTCCACCCCAAGCTCTGGGTAATTTGGGAATATATTGGCACCGTCTATAGAGATAAACTAACAGGGAAAAGATTCTATGAAGCAGACTGCTGTGATCTAGCAGCTACCCTGGTAGGTCAAAATTCAGCGTTCTTTTCCACAGAATATTTCGAGATAATTGAGGTTGGAGAACGAGCAGAAGAACACTGGGTTTGCTAGTCTCATGAGGTTCTATTTTCACTTAGGGGTGTCGTGGTCACGGGTATAGTATATAGGTTTCTTCCCAGGAGGATCCAACTTTGACGTGATACAAGCCTATTCAGGATTTATGAGGAACACACTTGTCAAGTTTGATACCATTCTCTTGCTGACCTCGTAGGAACCTCTCAATCGCCCTTATACTTCTCCTACGAGTTCCCTGATGCCATAGTATGTACCATAAAACAAAGCATACCGGTATGTATGATACCGTACAATACCGTACTTTTCCTTGAACTTGCAATTTTTTCTTCTTCTCAAGATTCTTACAACTGCACATCCTTAGATATCACTCATAACCTATTACACCTCCCAAAACAGTCTCAATAGCCGGTGGAAGTAGGACACTGGTTATCGGAATGTCTTTCAGGAAGAAGATCCAAGCTGATTTGCGATATTGATACGAGACACGACAACTCCAGATTGATATACGAGTCCTTCTTTGGTAATTCGTGTCTGTATCTCCTCTTTGCAAGTGTCATATCATTGTCGTTAAGCTATATCATACCGTATTCGGCTATCTACCAGGTCTCGTGGGCCGCTTGAATCGAAGACCACCCTTGGCAGTCTCCTTCTTCTCGGTGACAACCTCGTCCAGATCAAGATCCTCGTCTCCTACATCGACAGTCTTGGAGACAGTGATACTCTTCTCAATGTTGCTGAGAAGAACTCGTCGTGATGCAGCATACAACATTCGTTCCTTGATCTTGGATCCAGAAGGACATGTGTAGATGAACACCACTCCAGAGGGGGACTTGTAGAGAGTGTATTGGGGATGACTTTCGGGGGTCTTGATTTCTCTCCAGTTGGAAACAGAAGTGATAGAACCAGGAATAACCTCTTCATTGCTCACATCAATAGTGAAGGGCAAGATAGCTCCCTCAGAAGCAGATTCAAACGAAGACAACTTTTCATCAAAATCAGCAGCATGTTTCATCTCAATACCCTTGGAGTGTGTAATGTTGACGGAATGACTCTGGGCCACTCCAGCCTCGTTCTCCTTGACAAACTTGAGACTCTCTTCTTCTCGGGTTAGGGGAGCATCCAGCTTGGCGTGTCGAACATGGGACTTGTATCCCTTCTCAGAGATGTCTTCGAGTTCGGTGATGAACAGGTCTACAGGGTTAGAAGCACCCAATTCTCGAGTAAGAGCCTGTTTGGAAGAAGCATACAACATCTTCTGACGCACCTTGGCATCATCAGGAACGTAGGTGATGACCAGAATCTCGTCATTGTTTCTGTAGAGCAAGTATGCTGCTTCCTTATCACTTAGTTGAGCTCTAGCCTCGTCAAATCCGCTCTCAAAGGTGTGAGAGTCCGAAATCTCATGTGTATGTTCCAGTTTCTCGTCCTGGATCTTGACAATCAGTCCTCGGCCAAAGGAGTGGAGTTTCTGGGCCAATCCGGGTGTTGCTGGGTTAGCAGGGGAGGGACCTATGATGTGTTGGCTGTGCTGTACAACCCAACATGTCAATGATGACGAGATTCTGAAGCTCGTAATGTAAGATTGATCAGGTTAAGACCCTCTTTCGTCTTTGTAACTCCGATTGACCATTTTATCACCTTTCTTTCTCTTCCCACTCACCTTCAATTCCACTTTGATTCATTGTCGCTGATGCATAAAGTCACGCATCCCAAGTTGATGTCCAATGCATGATACCAGTTGTGCTTACAGGTTATGACCAAGTTGGGAAAGTGGAAATGTGCCAGAAAACGAATAGTCATGGGTTGTGGTCGATTGTGCTTGGTTTGTGGGAAGGTTTTCACAGTTTTTTTTATTTTCTCAGATCACATCGTATCATCCCCCTAATCAACCTCCTTAAACACATCGACATGCTGTATACACTGCGGACCTGAAACACCATGTGGACCCCCTGAAGATGCAAAAAACATGTGACACGGGTGAATAGCAATAAACGGGGTGACTGCGGCTTCATAGGTCACATTCCACATACTTCTATTTACCTGTATCACCCTACACTTGTAGGTCTACCATAACACTGTCACATTACTAATCACCCAGGGTAACTCTGCAACGGAGCCAACCTCAGAATATTGTGATCACGAGCAACGCCTATGAAGTGAAAGCCAGACTATCCCTGCGCTAGCAGGCTGCTCAGAAGCATCGAGATGCGCCGAATTCGCGATTTCCAAAAACGCATTTTTCGCGTTTTCGTATTTTTCCATTTTTTTTCTTCGCACTTTCGCACACTGTGGAAAATTCTTCAGGTGCCTTTTCTCAATATTATCAATCTGTCAAATCGGTCTGTCAGTGCCTGAATTTGGGATCTGGTGTGGGCCAAAAAAGGGTGTCATTCATTTGGCTTAAATCTTCACCACCATCAGCTCAAGGCCTAACTCAGGACAACAATACAAAACCAGTAGACCTAACCTCAGACAAGGCTGGTACTCGTACAATCTATATACGCGCTACTTGTGCCTGGTAGCATCATCACTTGCTACCTGGTATATCTCTTGCACGCGTCCATATCTCTTGTACGCGTGCCATTTGTAATGCGCCAGACATGTACATATTGCTCGTGACGCGAAAACAACTGGGTGGACGAGCAAAAGTTTGTCTTCGGTTGCTGCAGCATATCACCTTTGGTAACAGGGGTCAGCACTGTAGACCGCCGGTGGAGAGTGGGGGTACAGTTTGAGGAGTAGGGGGTTCAGCGGTCCGGGCTGCAACCGTCTTTTTGAGCGTCTTCTCCTTCACCTCTGCGTTCTGCAAACCGTGACATAAGCATCTTTTTGACGCGCCAAACTTTTACCCCTGACGCGTAAGCCCGCTTGTACATGGGGAAGGGGTCAACTTCTGTTTGGGCCTGGTAATGGATTTTCAAAACCAGGCGATTTTGCCGGAGAAAAGTAAACAAGTGTGAAGAGGTGGAGCGTACCTACTGTACTTACCTGTACCGGTACCAGTAAAGGTACCAATCAACCCTACCATCCCCCTCTGTTGTGATTGACATGCACCGAAGCCGGATGCGGAACTCTGTTTCAACATGGTAGACACTGTAGAGTCTTGTAGACGGGGAGTAGCGGGGCCAAGAAGCGTGGGAAACCGAGCCGTACACCCCATGACCCCAACTACCCCTTTGAACGCTCGAAAAAGCCTTTATCCATCATCTGACAGTGTCCATTGTCACCAACCCTGATAGTAAGAGGATAGCGAGACAGAGTTAGAATTCCTAGAGTCCGAGGCCCAGAGTTAGTTTTAAGAATCGAGCCCTGGGATAATAATTATGGAGGTTTGGGTCTGTGGAGATGGATAATATGTGGCCGGTGCACCTTCTCCACAAACAAGCGGGCTTTTATTCCCACACAGACACCACCGACCTCCTCTATCAGCTCCTAGGATCGCAACATTCCAGCCCAAAAGTTTGGTCCGCATAAGGTTGCATTCTTCACCCCAAGCATTGTTCACATAGTATACCAGCACGCACTTGGTACATGGTACACACGGGAGAGCTACCACATTATCACCAACTCTCTCGTTTTTTTTTTCCAAACACAAAAAAACTTGTCGACCTGAGCGATTGCACTATGCAATGAACAAACCGAGGGCGGCGCCGAATACAGTCCGACTGGGGCCCCAAGGACAGCTTCTAGGAGGGTCCCCGCCAGACATAGTGGAGTATCTCACCTCTCCACACACGCTCGACTACACGCTCATGTCCGACTTTTTTCTCACCTATCGGATGTTTATGGACGCGACAGACCTTTTGCAACTGTTGTTGGACCGGCTGGAATGGGCCATTGGGGTCCAGAATGAGGTGAACCAGCAATTACGACAGAGCCAGAACGCGCGCAATAGTGAAAAGGGGAGAGATGTATGTGTGCGAACTTTTGTTGTTTTGCGACATTGGGTGCTCAATTTCTTTGCTGACGACTTTGTACCCTCTCATACCATCAGATCCAAGTTTGCCGACACTCTCAATCGACTCAATGATACCAATATGGTCCAGCAGGATGCAAACTCACAACGCATTGTTTTCCAGCTCAAGAGCATCTGGACCAAATCAGTAAGCATGTACTGGAACGTGCCCCAGGATCTGGCTACAATCTACAGTGGAGGACTGGTAGGAGAAAAGCTGGACGTGGAAAACCGAAACGCAAACCATAGACTGTCTCTCAAACAACCACATGTACGACGCAAGACCATCTTGTCTTTGTATCAGGACATTCCAGTATACAATCCCGAGACGGAGGAAGGAAACAACAATGCTGGGAACGAGTCGATACCGTCCATCTGGACCAATTCCAGTATCGATGGAATTGCAGATGACGATCACCCCCTGAAAAAGGGCCACTCTACAATCAATGGACATATTATTCGAGGAGGAATTGCGGCACCTCGGAACGCGGGACTCACATTAATTCAACCGCCCACTCCGATAAAGTCGTTCAAAACAGCGGAGGGATCACTGGTTTCGTCGCCAGAGGTCAAGGATATCTTGCAGAAGAAGGATGCAAAGTCTAGAAGTACGCGTCAGAGTCTCAATATGAAACTGGTGCGGTTTGCCACTAGACTTATTGGAGAGCATGAGATGGAGGAGCTGAGTAGGGAACACGTGTCTCCTAGAGTTACAGAGAGTATTTCTTTGGATCTGAGATACGATGTATTAGGACAGAGAGTGCTCCAAGAACTACGACATTTGGTGGAGAGTAAGGAAAAGCAGCTTAATAACCAAGCCCAGAATGATGAAGTATTCGAAGGCTTCACATTTGCAGAAGGAGATATCAAGGAGGAGGAGGAGGGAGAGTGTCATGAAGGCCAGGAGGGACAGGAGGACAATTCTGGAGGAAGGGAAAGCAGCAGGTCGTATCTTTCGTACACTTCGTCTTTGGATTTCGACTTCAATCTGGTTTCGACACCTCAAAAGTCGGCTGGACGGTTGAAGAAACAGCAACGGTACTCGAATCTCAACTTCAACAGTCCCACAAAACAGCCCAGAAGTCCTACAAAGGAAAACAGAGGTAAATTGACGCCTTCGTTCATTGAAGCAATCAACTACTCGGTTCGAAACTCGGATATCGGTAACGCTACCGAGTCTTGTGGGATGTTTGGAGTGGACGCTGAAGCTGTGGCTGGACTGGCTCAGATTCCAGATGATACAACTGAAGAAGACGCCATTGTGGCTGCTCTACAGAAGCTGGAAGGTACCTATGTGAAGGGAGAGAAGAAGAAGAAGCAGAACAACAACAAACAGAGAGACTCTGTGGCTCAGCAGTTGAGATATGATGGGGTGGAAGATGATAGTAGGGACGAACAGGATCTACAAAACTCCATTATTGGTTTGTACGATGATGACGACGAGCCTGCTGACCCCTCAATGGTTCATAATGTCTCTGATCTCGGTATTCCTGCTGGATTCAAGCCCAGTAAGAGTCTTGGAAGACGTCCTAGTCCTAATCTCAATGTTGATGTTTCAGTAGGACCAGCAGACGGGTATCTTCCTGATGCCATTGAGTTTGGCGCTTCTTCTATTCCAGACTTATTCAACAACGGACGTCATTTGCCCTTCATTCTCAACTACGATGCCGAGACTCTAGCCCAGCATATGACTCTGATTGAGCGGGATTCTCTGGCGGAAGTGGACTGGAAGGAGCTGATTGAAGCTCGATGGAACAAGAAGCTCGAGCCCGTGCAGTCGTGGACGTCGTATCTGGTTGCCAAGACCAACATTGGTGTTGATATGGTCATTACACGGTTCAACTTGGTTGTCAATTGGGTCATTTCTGAGATTCTTCTTACTAAGCGACTAGCTGAGCGAATCTGTGTGGTTTCTCGGTTCATTCATATCGCCTTTCTATGTAGAGAGATGCAAAACTTTGCGACTCTGATGCAGATTGTGCTGGCGCTTTCTTCCAGTCACGTGTCTCGTCTCAAGGAGACCTGGCAGCATATTCTTCCTCAGGATAAGAAGATTCTGGCTGAACTAGAGCAGATTGTGGTTCCTTTAAAGAACTTCCATAACCTGCGACAGGAGTTTGGCTCTATTGACCCTGAAAAGGGTTGTATTCCCTTTGTTGGTCTGTCATTGTCCGACTTGACCTTCAACAATGAACGTCTCAAGATGAGCGAAGATGGAGACGTGAACTTCGAGCAGTACAAGACATCTGCTTCGATTGTCAAGTCCTTGATCCAGTGCATTGAGTGGTCCAAGAACTACCGGTTCCAGACAGATGTGGACATTGTCGCCAAGTGTCTCTACTTGCAGTGTCTAACCAGTGCAGAGATGGACCAATGTTTCGACTATTTGGTTGATCCGTAGGAGTCTGAAACTGGTTGATCCTGTTTGACTCTGTCGACCGTAACTTCCACTGGTTTACCCTGCTCGACTTCGATCCTGTTCGACTACCTGTTCCACTCTGGTCATCCCAGTTCTCCGAAATGGAGGACAGTTAAAAGAGTGCCAATACGGCCTCAATTATTTATTTGCATCAGTAATAGTAATCTATGTACACTATATGAAGGAGGGTAGGAGATGTAGATACGAGTTATGAGGTAGTGACTACCTGAAGCGAGGATGATTCCTAGAAACAATACACACAACTTTTGTTTCCGTACGAAGTAATATTTGTAGCAAGTTATAGATCTTACGGTCTAGACCATACTGACCCCCACCCTCATAAAGTCAAATGATGTACTGAACGTGGGGTGGCTCGTAGGGTGGGCGTAAGCAGTAAATGTGGTTATTATGAGAGAATAAAATGAATTGGTCTCTCTCTCTCTCTCTCTTTTTTTTTTTTTTTTTTTTTTTTTTTTTTTTTTTTTTTTTTTTTTTTTTTTTTTTTTTTTTTTTTTTTTTTTTTTTTTTTTTTTTTTTTTTTTTTTTTTTTTTTTTTTTTTTTTTTTTTTTTTTTTTTTTTTTTTTTTTTTTTTTTTTTTTTTTTTTTTTTTTTTTTTTTTTTTTTTTTTTTTTTTTTTTTTTTTTTTTTTTTTTTTTTTTTTTTTTTTTTTTTTTTTTTTTTTTTTTTTTTTTTTTTTTTTTTTTTTTTTTTTTTTTTTTTTTTTTTTTTTTTTTTTTTTTTTTTTTTTTTTTTTTTTTTTTTTTTTTTTTTTTTTTTTTTTTTTTTTTTTTTTTTTTTTTTTTTTTTTTTTTTTTTTTTTTTTTTTTTTTTTTTTTTTTTTTTTTTTTTTTTTTTTTTTTTTTTTTTTTTTTTTTTTTTTTTTTTTTTTTTTTTTTTTTTTTTTTTTTTTTTTTTTTTTTTTTTTTTTTTTTTTTTTTTTTTTTTTTTTTTTTTTTTTTTTTTTTTTTTTTTTTTTTTTTTTTTTTTTTTTTTTTTTTTTTTTTTTTTTTTTTTTTTTTTTTTTTTTTTTTTTTTTTTTTTTTTTTTTTTTTTTTTTTTTTTTTTTTTTTTTTTTTTTTTTTTTTTTTTTTTTTTTTTTTTTTTTTGTTCTCAGAATGACCATCTCTGGGCACGGCTGAATAATAGATTATTACTAACAACGGTCTGGACTAAATGAAACTCTATGTGATTGCTAATGAAGGAGGGGAGTCATAGCTACAACTGGTTAAATAATTACCTACGAGTAGTGTAATCGTACGTACTACAGGCGGGCTAGAACACTCCTTCTTGGGAACTATAAAATGCCACTTTTTCTCTATGAGTTCATGTTTGGTTCTAAAACGGTCTTCCTTCAACCTGCCCTAAAATGCGGTGCTTTATTAACTCGCAGCACGTCTTGCTCTTTGGTTGCTGCGACAGAGACAAATTTCGTGTTTTGCGACATGACCCCAGATCTTCGTCTTGGAGCGTAGACTTGTCAAAGTTTGACAGAGAGGGGAGAGACGGAGTTAGTGGGAAGAAGTGGGCAGTTTCTCCAATTTTTAATGAGCACGAATTTTGTTGTTCCGTATGTCTTCATTTTGCTCTTTCTGACCCTTTCAGCTACAGTGTATAACCACCTCCAACCTTGCTATTGAGCAACCCAGGATGGACACTGGGGTTGCTGCTTTGAACGAGTTTGTCGTCTCAGATTGAGTTAAAAAGGTGCACATTTCGGTGCTCAAAAGAGACCCGGATTCATCAGCCCACGTGCGGGAGGAGAGACGGAGAAAGAAGGGTCTGAGTGGGTCTGAGTATATACTGGATTACCAAGGAATCTGGGGTCTCGTTGTGGGTCTCTTTTGCTCTTGTTCTGGACTTGGAGAAGCTAATACTTTGTCTTCACTCTATAGAGCAGTCTAGATTCTCTTATGAAGAGGGCTTTACTAACCAGTCAAATGCACTAAGGTAAGATAATGTACCTGGTAGTATCGGAGAGGTACTGGGTACACAGCAAGACAGAACATATCTACTCAACACCACAGAACACCAAAAACACAACATTACAAGTCATAGTTATACACTTCAAATGACCCCACACCTATAGCCCCCCCCCCCTCCTCAGAGCCTCCTTAGGACTGTTTCATAAGCACGTATTATGGTCCCCTCATTGGCACACTCCACCACTAGGTTTGTCCTAGGTTTGGCTTGCCTGCGTCTTAGCAGCAGCAGCACAACTGCTGACAATTCATCCTCTTGTAGTGCCTTGCTATAAGACACGGCTTAGTCAAAATGTGGAGACGGTATAAAAGAGGGGCTTTTTCTCCGCATTTCTCCTCTTATTTGGAGCTCAATTGACCAGCATAACCCCCAAAGAACATGTCTAAAGAACTCTACGCCAATTCCAAGGACGACGCAGTCTACTCCACCTCCTTTGGAGTCCCTTACCCTCACCACCCTTACTCTGCCCAGAGAGCTGGTCCTACCGGTCCTCTGCTGCTCCAGGACACCTACCTGATTGACTCTCTGGCTCATTTTGACCGAGAACGAATTCCCGAGCGAGTAGTCCATGCCAAGGGAGGAGGAGCCCATGGATACTTTGAGGTCACCGATGATCTTTCTGATATCACCTACTCGGAGGTTTTCCAGAAGGCTGGATACAAGTGTCCTGTCACTGTTCGATTCTCCACTGTAGGAGGAGAACGAGGCTCTGCTGACTCTGCTAGAGATCCCCGAGGATTCTCCATCAAGCACCGAACTGACTGGGGTAACTGGGATATGGTTGCCAACAACACCCCCATTTTCTTCATCAGAGACCCCATCAAGTTCCCCCACTTTATCCATACTCAGAAGCGAGACCCCCAGACCAACTTGGCTGCTGGTTCGGACGCTTCTCACTTCTGGAACTACCTGACCCAGAACCCTGAGTCTCTTCATCAAATCACCTACATGTTTGGAGACCGAGGTACTCCTGATGGATGGAGACACATGAACGGATACTCTGGCCATACTTTCAAGTTCATCAGCAAGGAAGGAAAGATCACTTATACTCAGTTCCATTACATCACTGACCAGGGAGTCAAGAACCTGTCTTCTGAAAAGGCCGGAGAACTTGCCGGTTCGAACCCTGACTCGTCTCAGCAGGATCTCTTTGAAGCCATTGATAACGGAGAGTACCCCTCGTGGACCGTCTACATCCAGACCATGACTCCCGAGCAGGCCGAGAAGTTCAAGTACTCCATTTTGGATCTCACCAAGGTGTGGTCTCATAAGGAGTTCCCTCTTCGAAAGGTCGGCAAGTTTGTACTCAACAAGAACGCCGACAACTACTTTGAGGAGATTGAGCAGGTCGCCTTCTCTCCTTCCAACCTCCCCAACGGTCTGGAGGCTTCTGCCGACCCTGTTTTGCAGTCTCGACTCTTTTCTTACCCCGATACTGCTCGACATCGACTGGGTCCCAACTTCAACCAGTTGCCTGTCAACCAAGCCAGAACTTTCCAGAAGGGTTCTGGATGTCCTTTCCTGGCTGGTAACTTCCAGAGAGACGGAAACATGGCTATTGACAACCAGGGCAACCGACCCAACTACTTGTCTACTATCAGACCTATTCAGTCGGTGTCTGTTCCTGATGAAGACTTCAAGAGCACCCACAATTACACTGGAGTCGTGACTAAACAGATGGAGGACGAGTCTCGTGCTGTTCAGACCGAACAGGCCAAGAAACACGACGAAAAGATCTGGGAAGGAGCTTCTTACATCTACCTGTCTGGAATCCAGGAGATTGATGCTGAGCAGCCTCGAGCTCTGTATGAGAAGGTCTACGATGATGCTGCCAAGGCTCGATTCATTGAGAACGTGGTTGGCCATGCATCTGCCATCAAACAGCCCGGACTCAAGGAGAAGGTGGCCCAGTACTTTGGCCAGATCAATGATGATCTCGGACAAAAGATCGCCAAGGGTCTTGGAGTTAGTTATTAGCGGGGTCAGTAAAGAAGGATTTAGTTTATTGATTATGGAGTATGACACGAGTATCTGATACATGTATAGGCCGATAGCCGAGAATGTATGATAGACTCGATTGTATGGTAACTTGGACTTATAGTACATACCAGTATACTCCTTGGTATATGCTCCAACAAAGGGTACCAATACTGATACCTGTCTACTCCAATAGACAGTATACTACAATGTATAGTATCAAATACTCCAACATATCTATACTTCCTGAATCCTTTTTTCAGGGCTACCCTAACCCTAACGAAGTAGGGCAGTTCAAGGGTCTCTCTGAAAGAAGCAAAATGGCAGCAGACGAGATGAAAGCCAGTTTACTATGCTCTCTGTGTCGTAAATAACCCTCTGTCAAACTCTCGTTTCTCAAATGTCAAAAATGCGTCTTGTACTGACTGTCAAATTTCATCAACTAAAGTGGCTGAAATGCTTGACATTAAATGTTAGTCTACTTAGCTTGTAGTTGAGCTTTCATAATACAGCGTCAAAAAGACCACCAGGAACAATTTTCTGTCGATAAATCAATTCATCACGTCTATATAATCATACATAAACCCTCACCCACTCAAATACACCCCGAATATCAATACCATACAAGTGTTCCACTATACAAGACCCAGCATAAGTCTCTATGACAAGGGTAAGACGAATATTAACCGAGACCATTCCAACCGCCTCCAACCCCAACTAAGGCGTATCAGATGACGCGGCTAAACGGTCTTGGCACTAGTATTGGAGCTATAACTCACTCGCGGAGGAGTAGGTGAAACTCAATAGGTATAAATTGAGGGGCGCAACAGTTAGACCGGAACCCTCGGAACAATTGCATGTTTAGTGCACTCCACAAGACAACCGGTGGAACGGAGACTTAGTGAGACAGTCAACGAATGAGACAGGAAAACCAGCTTTCAGATATCTAATCTTGATTACTCAACGACCCCTATCTATAGCACTAGTGTCACTGTTATCAATGACGTAACTGTAAGATGTTGAAGAGTGTATGAAAAGTGTAGTTTGATACCTCACCGCTATACTGAACAATTGCCCCTAAATTCAATGTGGAAAAGCCTAAAACCCACACCAGATCCCCTCCTTGTCTCGTGTCCAGAAATATTCTCCGCCATCTTTGTACGCCCCTTTCCCCCCACCCAAGTGAAACCTTCTTACCGCGCTTTACCCCAGTTATCGTTATCAAGGTTTGCCATCATGCAGTTCGAGGAAGCAGTATCATAGGTGGTAGATCAACTATAAATAGAGGGATAACTCCCTTGAAACAGCTATACAATACACCCAGAATCTAGCCAACTAACAATTGTCCACCCCCCTTCACTATGACCGACTACGAAGCCCGAAAAACATACATTGCTCGACGAGATGAGTCCATGCGTCTTGTTGACCAGGTCTTTGATAGTCCCTTCAAAGTCGCCGATCTAAAGGTTCCCGAAGAGATTCCTCTCGATGCAAAGCCGCTGTTCATGTCTCTGGTGAGCGAGGATGACCGCAAGATTCTCCAGATTCCGCCTATGGAACTTTTGGAGAAACTCAAGAGTGGTACTCTCAAGGCTGTACCTGTAGCTGGAGTCTTCTGTCGAGCGGCTGTAGTGGCCCAGAAACTCGTTAATTGCTGCACCGAGTTCCTTCCTGACTTGGCTCTCATGTACGCCAAAAAGGCCGACGAGTACATGGAGAAGAACGGGAAACCTATGGGTCCTTTTCATGGCTTTCCTCTGTCTATCAAGGAGCTCTATGCTTTGGAGGGAAGAGCTGCTCACTGGGAGAACCCTGACTTGATCAACAACATGCAAACCGATAATGCAGTTCTTGTTCAGGGTCTTCTTGAACTGGGATGTGTTCCATTCTGTCGAACCACTGCTCCTCAGTTTCTCATGTCAATTGAATCTTTCTCACCTATGCATGGACTCACTACCAACCCCCATAACACCAGTCTGTCTTCTGGAGGCTCCTCTGCTGGCGAAGGAGCTATGATTGCCATTGGAGCGTCTCATCTGGGTCTGGGATCGGATATCGGAGGCTCTATTCGAGTCCCTTCGGCTTGCTGTGGTATCTACGGATACAGACCTACTAACGGAAGAGTACCTATTACTGGAGCTGACTCCTTGACTCCAGGATACAACGCTATTGCAGGTGTTGTAGGTCCCATGGCTTCTTCTGCTGACCTGATTACTCTCTTTATGGAGTCAATTGAGAGTCTGGAACTCTGGAAACGAGACACCTTTGCTGAACGATCTGCTTGGGTTCCTGTCCACCCCAAGGAAGTCACTGTAGGCTACCTACTTGATGATGGACATGTGAAACCCCATCCTCCTGTTGAAAGAGCCATCAAGGAGTTCATTGCAAAGATGGAGAAGGCAAAACTTCCATTCACAGTCAAGTTCAAACCATTCACTCCCATGCAACATGAAGAGGCCTGGAAGATCATCACAGGTCTCTACTTCCCTGATGGAGGTCAGTTCCTCAAGGATGCTCTGTCCAACTCTGGAGAGAAAGCTACTGACCAGACTAAGATGATTGCTCTGGAGAACCCCAACTGTGTGGAACACTCAATCAAGTCTTTGTATGCTGCGCAGGACGTGAGAAACAAGTACAAGACTGCTTACCAGAAACACTGGAAGGAACAGGGAGTAGACGTGGTGATCATGCCTACCGTTCCTTCTGCTGCTATCGTACCCAATACTACAAAGTACTGGGGCTACACTTGTGTGTGGAACCTGCTGGACTACCCTGCTACTATCATGCCTATTGGAAAGGTCCAGGAGACTGATAAGAAGGACGAGAGCTATACGCCTAGAAACGATCTCGATAAAGCTCATCAGGAACTGTACTCTCCAGAGACTTATGCCAATGCTCCAGTTGGTCTCCAAATCGTTGCTCCTCGATGGAACGACGAGCTATCCCTCAAGATGATGGAGGTTTTCTCTCATGCTATGTAGTCGTGATATTTGATAGTCAATGCAATTCGACTTTTACTTCATAACGTAAGTCATACACTATACAGTACATGTATCTAAGAAGTATCTCATTTCTAGTCTCTTACTTGTAATACGGTAGAAAAATCTATTAGCGTAGCATCTATCCCTACATCTAAGATCGAGTCTTGGCCTTGGAAACGTCGCCGGCGTTGATCTCGACTCGCTTCTTCTGGATAGCCTCCTGGCCAACCAGGTAGGTGATATCGTCCCAAGGATGTCGGTACAGACCAGTCTTGAGTCGCTTCTGATCCAGGTGATGGGCAATGAGACCAATGGATCGACCGAGAACGAAAAGACCGTTGAGAACACCGTTCTTGAGGTAGTCCTCAGTCTCCTCGACAGTGAAGGCTCCGCAAGATCGCATCAGATCGACAAAAGAAACAGCAATGGCACCGTCAACGTTCAGAATCAGGTTATCCTTCTTGGAGGTGGTGACCTCCTCGACGGCGAGGGCGTAATCGAGCAGCTGGGTGGAGGGGAAGTTCTTCTTGACAAAGTCCTTGACAAGCTCGACTCGGAAATCGGGGTTGTTTCGGGACTTGACTCGGTGACCAATACCAGGAATCAGCTTGTTCTGCTTTCGCATGGTGTCAACAAACTGTCGGGGAGACAGACCCTTGTCGTAGGCAGTGGTGAACTCGGTGGCAGCGCCATCAAGAGCACCTCCGAATCGGGTACCAATGGTCAGGAGACCAGCAACCAGGGAAGAAATCAGATCCTTACCAGCTCGGGTGGTGATAATGGTGTTCATGGCACCAGACACGGCGGGACCGTGGTCGGCAGTGAGCATGAGAACCATCTCAAGGAACTTGGAGGCGTAGTCGGGGAGTCGTCGTCGGAACCAAAGCAGGGACATGACACCACCGATACCAATGTCCTCCTTGAAGACCTCGGAAATGGGCATTCCGGCGTACAGAAGCTCCTGGCCTCGGTCGTCGGAAATGGTGGAGATAAAAGCAGCGGGCTTTCGGATAAGACCAAGCTCCTGGGCCCAAGAGTAGTCGATGGGGATCTTGGGGACCTCGGGCTCCTGGATTCGAGAGAGCTCGCCCTTGGCGACCATCTTCTCGTAGAGCTCGGCAAGAACCTCGGGCATGTCCTCAAAGGTGTCGGGGACGTAGAAGCCAGCAGCCTTCATGGCGGCGTTCTTGGCCTTGGCGGTCTCCAGGTCGGAGTTGGCCATGGAGCCGGCGTGGCCAAACTGGACCTCGGTCTTGAACATGGAGGCACAAGTACCAATGGCCCAGGCAACGATGGGCTTCTTGATCTGGCCGTTCTTGACAGCCTCGATGACTCGGTACTCCTCGACACCACCAACCTCACCAAGGAGGACGATGATCTTGCACTTGGGGTCGGCCTCGTATCGCAGGATGTGGTCAATGAAGGTGGTTCCGGGGTATCGGTCACCACCAATGGCAATACCCTCGTAGACACCGTCGGTGGTGTGAGAGATAATGTTGTTGAGCTCGTTGGACATTCCTCCGGACTTGGAGACGTAGGCAACGGAGCCGGGTCGGTAGAGCTTGGAAGCAACAATGTTGTCCATCATACCTCCAGTGTTTCCGACCTTGAAGCAGCCGGGCTTGATACCTCCAACGGTAGCGGGACCAATGATGGTGACACCCTTCTTCTGGGCCTTGTGGAGAATCTCTCGGGCTCGTCGCTCGGGGACACCCTCAGCGATGATGGCAATGGTTCGGAACTGGGGGTACTCGAGCAGCTCCATGGTGGAGGAGTAGACGGATCGAGACGAGGCAAAGTTGACCACGACATCAACCTCGGGGTGCTTGGCAGCAGCCTTCTCAACCTGCTGGTAGACGGGGAGAAGAGTCTCCTTGGTACCCCAGTACATCTTGGTGACGAACTGGCCACCAAAGGGGTAGATCACACCGGCAACGGAGGGGTTCTCTCGCTTGCAAATGAAGTCGAAATCCAGCATACCCTGGCAGGCTCGAGGCTGGAGACCATAGACAAAAGATCGGGTGTGGTTGTGGAAGAGCTCATAGGCGGGGTGCTCCTTGCCCACGGGGGCGTCGAATCGCGAAATGTTCTCGTTGGCAGACATGTCTGTTGTGGTGAGTTAAGGTAAAAAGAGGGAGACGTGCGATGAAATATAAGGGATAGGAGGACGCAGTTTGTGTCACCAACTTAATTGCACTTTAGTTTTTCCCAACACCCAACCGCGAAGTGGGGGTGTATGGTGTTGAGGTGGGGTTTGAAGGGTGTTGCAGGGTAAAAAATATCGCCGAAAAGGGTCTATAGACGCAATTAATTATATTAATGGGATTTGCAAGCGAATATTTTGTTTTAACCCCTCTTTTGCCCCGTTTTGTGTGGATCAGCGTTTCGCTTCTGTTGTGTTGTGCTCCTAACTGACAAAGTTTATTCTAAACGACTCACGACCTAAACGATTGGGACCGAGGGATGTCCCAACTGGAATTGAACTGTTCAACCTCAAAACGATGAAGTGGCTCAGCCCTTAAAACTCAGAAAACAAAGTCCCAACGTGAAATCGAACTGGCGACCAAAAGAAGAAAAAAAAGACCTTCCTCCAAAATCACACTGGGAGCTCTACCCAAACCACACCTAACCCTAGACCCAATTCGGCCTGACGCGTTGGGTGGTTTGATAACCAAAATACCGAGGCGTGAGTGGCAAAATAAGAATGAGCATTTGAGGCTGAGAGACAGGACTAAGGAAGGAAGGGGAAAAAGGAAAATAAGAGAAAATATGAAGTGCTAAACAAAAACACCCCTGATACCCAAAATCCAGCTACTTGTACCCTAAACAACCCACCGGTATGTACTTTTTTTGCACACACAAAATTAGTCTCTGACGACACCGCGTCATGCAGAGAACCGAGATTTTAGATCTCTGAGCGCCGCAAACCTGTACCAATAGTGTCAGCCAGTATTCTATATCTACCGATAGCAGCAAACTAGCGCGTTTCTTTTTTGAGACAAAATACGGGCTCAGGCGGATACACCGACCCAGCAATGTCCCCTTTCTTCCTCTCGTTTCACCACAGCCCTGGAAAAAATATTCGCCCCAGATTTATAGGTGAGACTCTCCCATGCATATCATCTGCAAGCAACTAATAGATGGTCAGAGTACACTCAGATAAATTGCAGAGAACCAGTTTTGACCGTTTGACCGAACTCATCAGACTAAAATGGCGACTCACGACTCGGAGAAGCCCCTGCTGGAGCCCGTGACGGTCCGCAAGACCCACCAGCGGTCGTTATCCGGGCAGCTCAAGGCCATTTCGGCTCCCATGTCTCCCAAGCAACGGTTTCTCAGCACCTTTGGACTGGCAGATGATTCTCAGAGCTCTTTGGAGATTGGCGAGGAGATGAAGGTGGAAGTGGAGGAGGTGAAGGAGGTTAAGGAGGAGAAAGAAGCACCCAAGGAGGGTTCGAAGGAAGAACCCAAGGAGGATTCGAAGGAAGAGTCGAAAGAAGAATCCGAGGAGTTGAAGGAAGACCCAAAGGAACCAACCGAGGCTTCTATGACTACAAGAATCATTTCGCAGGAAAAACCCCCGGTTCGACCCTGGTTCTTTTACGACGCAATGATTGACCTGTATGATCCTCTGGCTGAACTTCCGGCGGCCCAGGCTCAAACAGTATCTTCTGCTCAAAAAGCTACTGGAACTACTACTGCCCAAACAGCTGCAGTAGTAGAATCTCTAAGAGATACAGACGAACTTCCTCCTTTGAAACCTCCAGTTTTCTCTGCACTAGGATACACTGGCAACCTCGCTCCTGACTCGTCTTGGAGTGCCTTTGCTCCTGCTGATATCAATGCTTTGGAGAAGGCTTACGAGATTTACTCTGCTGATAAAGCTCCTAGTGTTAATGAAGATGAGTATCCTGTGAACCAATCTGAGATTCACGAAGAAGATGAATGCAAGGGAACCGAAGATCCTGAAACTGTGGTCGGAATCAACCGTCTATACATTGCAAAGTTCTCCCAGGAAGGTCATATTTGTATGCCTTTATATTGGAGAACCGTTGGGGACGTTTGTAATGTCAGACGAAGCACGTGGTTCTTCAGATCAACTCTAGGACCCGTTGAGAGATCTCTGGAACGTCATTTGGAGGAAGCGTTTCAAGCTATCAAGCCTTGGACGTCAGAATACGTTGAAGAGCTTGAAGCTGCCATTTCAAACCCAGAAGCTGAATGTAGATTCAAACATTCGTTCACTTACAGAGTCAAAGATGGAGCCAAGGATCCGCCTATTGATGTCTCTGTGGTTTTCTCTCCTTGTGCTTTGTTTGAAGGAGAAACTCAGGTATCTCCCAAGGCTCATATTCTGTTGCCTAGTTACTTCAACTTGTTTGGAACAGCTCCCAGTACCGCCCTACTAGCTACCTCTTTGCTCAAGGGAAGACCTCTACCTGGATCTCACGTGACCTTGCAGAGATTCTACGATTGGGACGAGTACAAAAAGTTCAAGACTCTTCCTGATCGACCAGTTGATGCTCTTGACCATGAGTATGCCAAAATCAAGCAGCTCATTTTTGTTCTTCATGGAATTGGCCAAAAGTTGTCTGAAAGAGTAGCTTCTTTTACTTTTACTTTTGCCATCAACCATTTCCGAGTACTGGTTAAAGAACAGCTCAAAAGCCCACGAACCAAACACTGTCTTCCTCAAGACCGACAAGATGAAAACTCCATTGCTATCTTACCCATCAATTGGAGAAGATTAGTTGACTTTGAAGAACTGGGTTCAATGCACAGAGAATCTGGTTCGTCAGGTTACTCTCTCAAAGATATCACTGTCAACTCCATTCCTTCAGTGAGAGGACTCATTGGAGACGTTCTACTGGATATCCCCTACTACATGTCTCACCATAGACCTCTTCTTTTGCATGCTGCTGCCACGGAAGCCAACCGAATCTACCGAATCTTCTGCAAACACAATCCTGGATTTGACGGAGAACATGGCCATGGAAACGTGCATATTATTGGCCATTCTTTGGGATCCGTTATCGCTCTAGATTTGCTCTCTTTCCAGCCTACAAAGGTCGAAAAGGACGATTTTCAAGACGTGGAGACTCCAGATGTTACTCTGGATCTCAGAGTACCTCCTTTGTTCCAGCGACAGAACCACAAAATCCCCAATTTCTGTTTCAACACTTCAAACCTGTTTTTGGTCGGTTCTCCAGTCGGATTTTTCATGTTGCTTCATAATGCCAACTTCAAGGCTCGATCTGAAGAAAACGGACCTCAGTATGGATGTCTGGCGGTCAAAAACTTGTACAATGTCATCAACTTTTCAGATCCTATTGCATACCTCCTTAATCCCACTGTTGATACAGATTTGGCCGAACATATTGAGACTGCTAATGTTCCTACAGAGAAGAATTTCCCTTTGGATGGAGAAGACGACTCGTGGATCAAGTTCCCGGTCAAATTCCCCTTTTGGAGTCCTTCAGGAACCCCTTCTGTCGAAGAAAAAGAGTCAGATAAGGGGATCAAGGCCGTCAAGGATCTTTCTGAAGGTAGTGGTTCCAAGGATATCAAAGATACCAAAGACCTTGAGGAGTTCTCTACGACTGAACTCAAGGCTTCTTTGAACCCTAGACCTCGTTCTGATTCCACGAAATCCGATAAATCCATGTCTTCTCGGCTTTCTGGAATCTTCTCCAGTCGTCCCAAGTCTCCTCTTTCACCCAATGCCCGAAAAACCGAGCACAAAAAGAGTCCCATGGCCACTACGGGCCCATTCTCTCCTCAGAACGGATCTCCCAAAGACGAAGTTCCCATCTTTACACCTACGCCTGTGAAACCCATGAATGCGTCTGTTGAGATTGGAGGGTCTCTGATTGGAGAGGGCAATTTGACTTCTTCGCCACCCAAGTCGATCCCCTTGCAGAAACGAGACTTTGCTCGGGAGCATCAGGCTGAGCAACAGATGCGGGGTCTCAATGACAACGGCCAGATTGACTGGATTGTGCCCTTGACAGGTGCTCTAGAGAACCAGTATGTGTCCATGATCACGGCCCATTCCAATTACTGGGACAACAAGGATCTGGCTCGAATGTGCGCTATTGAAAGTTGTCGAGAAACCGGCCCTGAACATACAATCGAGCAGTTTCGAGTGAAGATGAAACCTCGAGCCGCAGAAGCGGATGAGGCGGTTGGAGAATAGAACAAACGAAAAACGAAAGACGGAGAGTAAAAAGAAAGATACACAAAAGAGAGATACATAAAATTATAGATTAACAGAGCATAGACGTTATACATTGGTATATACAAGGTAGATGGTTGTAGACTGAGGTTAGGGTAGCTGACATAAGCATAGACCAGGAGCTACTGTTAGGCACAGGTTGATACAGAGATGAGAACGAAGGCTGCGAACTTATTCGATCATTGCTATCACCCCTCTTACACCACCCACTAAGTTCTAATACATGAACCAGGCAAGGCAGCTCGTGAATGTCGTAAAGAGGGTGGACAAGGTTGGGGGGCGGAATCATGCCTTGGGTCAACTGATTCTTGTTGGGTGGCAATCGGAGGTTATGGAAGGGTATAAACGGCTCAGAGGTGCTTCTCAGACATACCTTTAGGTTTTACCCGCAAAAACCGCCTTTTTCGATCTACAACATCTCCGATCTATAGTGCTCGTAAGCTTGTCATCGGTAGCTATATTCATACAAACGAGTCAAGGGCATCAGGACTGCATATTGAAGGTTAAACACGATACAGCGTTGAGAATATGGAAATATCACCTAGAATGTTCAGTTTTCGGTCCAGAAATACGTGGATTATCTCAGAATATTCCTGAGGCTTCCATTTCCATTCCCCCGGAAGAACCGGAACTTTTGGAATTTTCCAGCTTTTTCCATCTCTGTGTTTCGAACCCCAAAGGTCCCAATGGAATGGTTATGAGACCTCCCCGTGCATGAAATATGCACCCGCCACTGAAGACATTTCCGCCTTCAAGGGAGGAGAAAAATTTTCGGGGGGAAAAGGGGGTTCTGGAACCTGGTCTGGCGGGTAATTTGCGAAATACTCTTGCTACCGGCGGTTTTCACACACAAAAACAGCACTGTTTTGACGGGCTTTTCAAACGGAACAGAATGGTACCCTAAAGTCCCCCCCAAAGTGCCTGTATTCTGCACTGTCACATGACAATTTGACTTTTTCTGGCAACTTCTGTGACTGTCTTTTACGCTTTTGGAAGAAATAAAGTTGCAACCCTCTGGATGTGCTGAAAGCTCTTATACCGTCTCTTTTTCCATCCGTCGCATCAACGCAACGAACGAATTAAAGCAAAATGGTGAGTGCTGAAGCTATGAGGAGGGAAAGCACCGACGACGGCAGCGAGCGACAGCAGCATTTTCAGGAGCAACAGTAGGCTGAAGGGTTCTTTTCAGGGGCTCAAGACGAGGCCTTCAACGACATGAAAATTTTGACGGTAGAGGCAAAAGGAGCTGGATATCGATAATCCACTCTTCAGACGACTGCCTCTTCTTCGACACGTCATTCGACAACGATTTTGCTCTGTTTGCTCTGGTTTTGCTCTGGTCGCTGTTTGAAGAGGCCTTCTCTCTCTACCAATACATCCATCCACATCTCAATCCATCAACATACTAACTCAGGTTCTTACTCAAGATCTTCTCAACCCTTCTCCTCAGTCTGAGGCCCGAAAGCACAAGCTCAAGACTCTTGTCCCCCAGCCTCGATCCTTCTTCATGGACGTCAAGTGCCCCGGTTGCATCAACATCACTACTGTCTTTTCTCACGCTCAGACCGTTGTGACCTGCGGCTCTTGCTCCACTGTCCTTTGCCAGCCCACCGGCGGTAAGGCCCGACTCACTGAGGGCTGCTCTTTCCGACGAAAGTAAATGCAGATCCTGAAGGAGCATCTAAAATATTAAAAGAGGGGGTGGACTAAATACATATGAAAATTTGAAATCTCGATTGATTGAATTCTGTTTGTAGAAGTGTGTACGAATACAGGTAACTCGTCAATAACTACAAACGCCATAATAATGAATGATATTGAATAAATAAAAATGCGTAGATTTGTACAAGTGAAATTTCACCCGTGTGGTTACTTTCAAAGTCACGTGGACTGAGGTGTATGGCTAACAAAGAGCACCGTAACAAAGAGCACCATGACGAACGGAAGTAAATGAAGACAGAACTACACCATACCAAGTGGTCAGTAATGTCCTTGTAGGTCACGTGACCATAACCATTAAATACCGCGTACTAGTTTCCTGGTCACGTGCACCGAAGTGGACGGACTATGAGCATGGGACCTAGGGCTCAACATAGGGAGTAACGAAATGGCTGAGGACAGAGGTTCAATTTCACCAATGTAAATGGTTAGAAGTGGTGCTATAGGTCACGTGATTATGACAACACCGCATTCCGGTTGTTGGGTCACGTGCCAGCTGAGGTGTATGGCCTTGCTAAAGTACCATAACGTAAGGAAGACGGTGTAGATGAAGACAAGTAATGTCAAACAAATAAAAACCATCTTTGCAGATTGTTAATCGAGTTTATAGGTCACGTGTCTCTTGATAATCAGGTTTGTATGTCACGTGCTTCTTGATAATCTGGTTTGTAGGTCACGTGCCTCTTGATAATCTGGTTTGAAGGCCACCTTCACCAAGAGGTATGTGGTCCATTAGGGGACTAAGCACACCCCTCAGAGAACTGAACACAGTATCATCAAAGAAGACAACTTTTGTGGGAAAGTATCATCTTCGTAGATAGTCAGACTGTGTCACGTGCCTCAACACCGCATCCTGACTTCTAGGTCACGTGAACCTTTGGTTGAAGAGGTATGGTTCATAGAGAGAACCAGCACCATATTGTATGGAAGTACCAGTAGATGAAGGAGACAATATATCGTCAGAAATCTCATCACCGTACTGGTACTTCCAAGGTCACGTGACTCTCGACACTCAGGCTGTAGGTCACATGTTCAACCTAAGGAGTTAGGTCCAATAGAGGGCTAAGCACGCCATTGAGTAGGGCATACGAGTTCCAGAAGATCATGAACTTTCCCAGATTCCACTATTGTCAAAAGAATGGTCTCCACTTTTCGAGTCACGTGACCCTCACCCTTCTTCAACAGCATCACATTCTGGTTTGTAGGTCAACTTGAGTGTAAGGTCAAGAGGGTAAGGTCAAGAGAGGACTAGCACATCCCTTAGAGATGTGGATACCAGTGTAATTGAAGAAGACCAGTTTCGTCAGAAGATGACATCCCATAGATTGCCACTCCCAGGTCACATGACTCTTGATATTCTGGTTCTAAAGTCACGTGCTGTACCTGAATTGTATGCTTCAGGACCAACACCATAATTAGCAGAAGTAACGGTATAGATCAAGAAGACAAAAGTGTCATCAGGAATGCCAACGTCGATGATCGTTAGTCCTAGGTCACGTGCCTCACGATAACACCTCATTCCAGTTTTCCAGTCACGTGCTTTACCTCCATATGGACAAGAGAGGACTGCACACGCAGAAGGTATCATGCCATGGAGATTGAGGACTTGACTTTTTGAAAAGTCACCTCGTATTATTCCTCCGAAGTCACGTGACTCACGCCACAGTCTTTGTGTGGACCTTTTCCCTCTTCTTTAGGACTTCTCCCCTGCGTGTAGGTTCACTGTATGTTTACCCCTAAGACAGTAAACATAGCCGCCCAAACAAGCGCCGAGACGCCGAGACAAGGGCCAAAACAAACACTGAAAATAAACACCGAAGTGCTTCATAATATCAGGGTCTGTTTCTTATGCACATGGTGTTTTTCTTCTGCAGTGTTTCCCTCCTGAGACCTCTTTTGTCTGACACCTGTCTCCCGCCTTTGTATGTCGTGCCTTGCAGTAGCGTTGTAACCTCCTGTCATGTCATGTCTTCAAATGCCATGATGAAAGTAATAAAAGAAGCCCTTTTTCATGCGGTTAAGAATAAGTACTCCGAGGTCCAGGAGTCGGTGTTTATGGTAATTGGCGTACCCCGTGACCACCAGACTGGCTGCTGGAAGAACATGGGCCAGCCGTATCTCAATGGCCAAAAACAATGTCACGCAAGTCACCAGACTGAGCCACCATTCGATGGTTTGAAAAAGATAGTAATTGGGCGACAGTTGCACGTGAGGAAACAGTTCCGGAATCCATTGCAGGCATATCGTGACAATAGTTAGAATGAGAAACAGGACCATGGCGGAGATTGAAGATGGTTCAAGATACGCGAAGATTGAATAAAGATGGTTCAAGATACTCTCAAAACGAACCTTGCGCGTTTATTCAGGTGTCTGAACTGGTGCAACCTTCATACTTGTAGACCTTCATAAAGTGAATCATACAACACAACACAACGAACAATCAAATACACCACTACTTATATGGCTAACTATGACTACCGTACTTGAACCTAATAACTCCGTTTGGATATATAAATTACTACAACAGCGCCTTGGCAATGCTGGCATCTCCAATCTCAACCTCTTCTTCTTCTTCCTCTCCGTCTTCCTCTTCACCTTCTTCACCTTCCTCGTATTCGCCATCTTCATCTCGAACCTGCTTTTGCTGGGCCTTGACTTTATCCTGTTTGGCTCGCTCTTCCTTGAACTTGGCAGCCTTGGCGTCCTCGAGAGCCTTGGCCTCTAGAGCCTTGGCCTGGGCTTCGGAAGCAGGCCGTTTCTTGCCCAGCTTCTCAGCCAAATCTGCAGGGTCCTCCTTGGGGTCCTGGGCAGCAGCCTTGGCAGCCGCAGCTCGAGCCTCAGCCTCAACGGCGTTGTCAACCTCCATGTAATCCTCCACTTCGACGTTTTCGACGTCTTCTTCCGATTCTAGGTCGTCTTCTTCCTCTTCTAGATCGTCATCTAGGTCCTTCAGCTTTTTGGTCTTGTCTGCCTTTTCTGCCTTAGCATTGTCTGCCTTCACTTCCTCAGCCTTAGCCTTAGTAGCCTTAGTATCCTTGACTTCCTCAGCCTTAGTTTTATCGGCCTTAGTTGTATCGACCTTGTCAGCAGCTTTGTCAGCTTCAGGAACACCCTTCCTAGCATTCACTTTCGTTCCTGCCTCCTCAACCACCTTAGCTCTAGGCTTCCCCAACACAACCTCCTGCTCTCGAGGATCCTTTCTCAAGGGAGCGGGTTTCTTCTTGACCAGAGCCAACTCGGGCTCATTAGGATCAGAATCGTCCCGCATCTGCATCAACATGACGGTGGCAATGAGCGAAAAGACGAAAATGTATGCAATGGCCCGTTTGGCGGTGTTGGTGATGAGCCCGGGCTTTTGTCGGGGCACAAAGCTGGGGTCCAGACCCTTGCCTCGGCGGGGTTTGGCCAGCGTGATATGGTTGCCTCCCAGATCGTTTCGAAACGCCAGTTTCTCGCCGTATCCCATTTTTGGTGAAGATGGTAGGATGGAAATGTATACCCTTTGGAGATGCACCGCTCATGTCATGCGATGAGGTATATATTGAGGGTTAGGTTTGGGAGAATGTGATTGTGTACAACATGAGCACCGTAGGTGCGAGTGTTGTGCGAGTGTTGTGCGAGTGTTGTGCGAGTGCGAGTACCGGTACGATTACTTGTCATTGTTACGTGTTTGGATGGTCATTAATCAAGGTCTCTGTTATGGTTGGTTACTTTAGGTGATGATATTCCTCTGTTCTTATTCATACCCTTTAAGATCGCATCAGAGTTTGAAAATGATACTCTTAACCTGTCATCAAAAACTTGGGAAAATACATATAAAATGAGACTTGATAAAATCGGAGTCTTTGACTACTTTTATATTCTGTTTTCTCCCCCCCTCCGTTTTCTGGTCACGCTATATCCCCCACTCCTTCACTTGCTCGCGTTTTAGGTTTGGGATATCCTTTAACGTGTCATTTCTATTCTGGCATTATTGATCCTTCTCCAACATACACAACACAACATGAAGTTCCTCGTTTGTCTTCTGGTTCTGGCCCTGGCCTCCGTGGTCAGCGCTCACAACGTGCTTCTGTTGCCCTGGAAGCGACAGTGTTTCTACGAGGACGTCAAGAAGGGCGACACTCTGGCCGTGTCGTTCCAGGTTGGAAACCGAGACCCCCAGGCCGGTGGACAGCTTGCTGTCGACTTTGTGGTGAGTACAAA
Organism: Yarrowia porcina; assembly: GCA_900519025.1. Classification (NCBI taxonomy): domain Eukaryota; kingdom Fungi; phylum Ascomycota; class Dipodascomycetes; order Dipodascales; genus Yarrowia; species Yarrowia porcina. Next base: position 75,267 of record ULGT01000004.1, on the reverse strand, counting down.
ACGATTTAAATCGGCTTTTGTGACGCGTCCGATGTGGTGACTTGTCATATGTGGTGACTCAGATTGTACTAACACAGATCAACGACCCCCATGGAAACCAGGTTGTCAAGCAGCATGAGGTGCCTGATGGAGACGTGCAGGTGCCCATCCAGGTGCCCGGCCGATACGAGTACTGTTTCTCCAACGAGTTTTCCGGCATCGGCACCAAGGATGTCACCTTCAACGTGCATGGCGTCATTGTGATTGATCTCAACCAGCTGACCGACGACGCTCTGGATCAGGAGATTGCCAAGCTCAACCAGAACGTGCAGGAGGTGCGAAACGAGCAGAGCTACATTGTTGTGCGAGAGCGAACCCACCGAAACACCGCCGAGTCCACAAACGCCCGGGTCAAGTGGTGGAACATTCTGCAGCTCGTCGTCGTCGGCGTCAACTCTCTGTTCCAGATCTACTACCTCAAGCGGTTCTTCGAGGTCAAGACTCTGGTTTAGGATAAAAAATAATGGTTAGGTTATGAGGGGTGGTATTGTGTTGTCGTACTTGTAGAGTACCTGTAGGTTGGGTGGAACTACCGACTTGTAGAGTGTGTAGTAAGCATGAGTAGGCTGCCTCGTGCTTTACACATCCACGGCCGTAATTGAAAAGTTGTAGTTAGGAGAGCACCACCAAACTACTCGCACAAGAGAGACGAGTCGAATGGTACTGGTCTTGTTTTTGTAGGGTGTATTGTAGACGCACACGTTTGCTGAGTAAGAATAGGCAAGTGTAGTATGAGTGGTATCTAATGAGTATCTTACAGTAAGTGTATTGATCAATGTTAGCGTTGTATTCTATCTATATAATGTGACTGTAGGGGAGCCCATCAGCTCGTTCCTACCCGTACCCTACTCCTTGGTCATAAAACCAGTAATCAACGAATTGAACGCACTGATATTGTCCAAGTAGATATGATGACCTGCTCCTCTGACCAGTTTAAACACACTCTGAGTGTTATTCACGTCGCTAGCCCTCCTGTTAAGAGTCTGAGTGGCTTCAGCTCCTGCCTCGGCGTTCATCCAATCCTTCTCTCCATACATCCACATTGTAGGACACTTGATTTTATCGAGACGGTCCAAAAGAGGCATTCTAGCTAGAGCAACAGGTTTGAGCAGACGAGTAAGAGCCAGTTCGCCAGAAGCCTTACTGTCCATCAGCTTGTATGAGTACAGATGGAGTTTCATTCTATCTTCTTCAGACAAATCCTGGAACCGCCATAGAGACCAGTTTGACATGATTTGCACTCCGACCCCTGGAGGAGTGTTTCGAATCATCATAAAGGGCGAGAAATGATGGGTCCACAGGTACTTCATAAGCCAATGGATCTTTTCCTGGGGAGGAATAGCTCCTGGATGGACCTTCATTCCGTCGTCTTGGCTGATTGTAGGAAACAGACGTTCATCAGGAACGGGATGAGCAGCTATTTCTTTGGCTCCTTCAAGTAGAGAAGCTGAGTTATCGACTTCGGCTTCACTGGATCTCTCTACACCCACAGGAGATACTAGAATGAGCTTTTCCACTCTTTCAGGGTACTTAAACGCGTAAGCAGCAGCCAAGTAACCTCCCATTGAGTGGCCCATGAGCGTGAACTTTTCAATCTTTCGTACACGTCTCCAGTCTTCAATGGCGTCGATAAAGTAGTTTTCCGACTCGATGACAGCAGGGTAAACCACCTGGCCCGTTTTTTCGTCCACAATCTTCTTGTCCGTGTCACTGGTCTGGATCTTGAACTTGGGACGTCTAGAAGAACGGCCTAGACCCAGTAGATCGAGTGAAAAGATGTTCCAATCTGGGGTTGCTGAAATGCCATCGTAATTCTGGAAAAAGATACCCAAACCCGTTCCATAGCCATGTAGCATGACGAGATTTCGATGGGGGGTTCCATTAGTCGTGTTTTGGATATGGAACTCGTTAATGTATCGTTTTTTGCCGATATCGACGAGTTCGGAGGTTGCTGTTCGGGTGGCATCTGGTTTAGGGAAAAACGGCAGAATGGACAGCACGTCAAACTCGGCCTTTTCTGCTGAAGGAGCGTACCACCACTGGCGAAGCGCTTCCTTGTAGGGGAACTTTTTCATGGGGCTTGCTCGTTTTTCCTCCAGTTCTGACATTTTTGGAAAAAACTGCTTTCTGATCCAGAATCTCGCGTCAATTTATCCGTTATCCATTAGACCCATGCATGGAGTGCGTCGTCGGTGGCGATAGTTAACTTTAACTAATGCCGTCTAAAACGGACTTAGTGAGTAAGCGTTGTACATTAGTGTGAGGCTGGGTGTGGTGTTTGCCACCGTGTTCGATTCGTGTCAAAAATTGAATATTCCTGTTTTACGTGTTCAAGTTGATAGATCGTGTTTGTCCAGTTCGATTCTCACCCATGAATAGTTATAATTAGGAAGTGTTTTTAGATCGACCACGTGCAATGACTTACCCTCAGGACGCGTTAGTTTCGCACCTGTTGCTCATAATATCTCGATCTGATTGCCAATGATCTGGATTCTAATAATATCCCTCCCAAGGATCGAACTGAGACTGAGACAATTTTTTCGTTTCTTTTTTTTCCCTGTTCCTCCACCTCCACCTCCACCTGGCTGCCTCGGTACCTTGTATGTGGCTGTTTTCAGATGCAGCGCAAGTCCGTCGTAACGGAGATAAGGTGGGACAGGTGGCAAACACAGCCGTATGAACGGTGCATGGACGATCTACATTACGAGTGTCAGATTTGGCGGCCATCTCCACGGGTACCTCGCCCGTATTTATACTTGTACAAGGGTAACAAGAGGGGTTCTGCGCCACGAAAATTGAACTGGTAGGTTTTCAACATGTGTGCCTCCCTTTTCTAACCTGCATTATCATAAGGGATACGACCCCAACGTTGCTGTCATAAAAAGGTGCACTCTTACAAACTCGTTTTATTATGACCAAATTAGTAACCCACACGGTCAAAACAGGTCAAATTTTCGAAATATTATTGCCTCGGCGGAATCCCCGTCCGTAACCGGCAACATACGCCATTTTTTCGGCCAATTTTTTTCCCTGTTTTTTTCCCGTTTTTCCTGTTTTCCCTGTTCCCCCTTGTAACGGACCAATGGATCCCACTTTCACTCTAAATGCATCTTTAATTAGCTAAAGTGACTCGACCTTAGACCATTCTAAACACAGCAGTCATAGATGTCGTAAAGACGCCCCCCCCACTGTTATTTCCGCCGGTAATAATGTCGATTTTAAGCGACGGCCCATGCCCTAGACGTCTCCTGGAGGTGGGGGTCCGGATCCAAAAGTTCCGACCCCGCATCGCGGACAAAGAAGCAGCTCGATGACTTGCACCTTCCCCCACACCAACAGAGTTTTGCACGGCTGGATTACGGACATACCAAGCTCCTGTATGCAGCGAGACAAGGGCCAATTCGAGCTGGCAAACGGCCTGGGGCTCTTTGGACCATCTTTGGACCACACTCATGCGGCCATCCACGCACTCCACAAGTTGCTTCAAAGCTTGTCTTTTGTATATGAATGTGTGGTAGTTTCTAAAAACTAGATCTCCATTGAAAAAACATGGTTGAAAAGGTCCATAACGAAAAAGACGAAATGGACGAAAATATGGACCAAAACGAAAAAGATGGAAACCCCTCCAAACACCCCCAAAACATGTTTGAAGAACAGTCGGCAGAGTCCACCAACGATGGCCAGACGGAAATATGTACCATCATGTCTCCTTCCAATCTCGAAAAGGGACAAGAGTCTGATCTACCTCCAGATCAGGTCGAACCGCCAGATGGAGGCTACGGATGGGTCTGTGTGGCATGCACCATGGGTGTGTGTGGCACTGGATGGGGCCTCAACTCGGCCTATGGCATTTTTCTCGCACATTACCTCACCTATGACGTCTTTCCAGGCGCCACTCCTCTGGATTATGCATACATTGGAGGAATAGGCATTGGAGCAGGACTGCTGGCGGCTCCGGTTGCCAACTTGGCCATCAGAAACCTCGGTCTCAAACCCTCGCTGCTGATTGGAACGTTTCTTCAATTGGCAGGCTGCATTGTGGCATCGTTTGCTACTCACATTTGGCACTTGTACGTGTCCCAGGGCCTGCTCATGGGCGTGGCCATCATTTTCCTGTTTGCTCCGGCCGTGACGGTGCCTCCACAGTGGTTCAAGAAGAAGAGATCGCTGGCCAACGGTCTCACGGTTGCAGGCTCGGGTATCGGCGGGGTGTTGATCATGCTCGCAGCTCAGGAGTGGATCAACAAGTGGGGTCTGTCGTGGTGTTTCAGAGCAACTGCAATCATGACCTTTGTCATCAACATGACGGCCGTGATTCTCATTCGAGAAATCTCCAAAGTCAAACCGACGTTTGCCGTCTGGGATTTCAAGTTTCTCAAACAAGTCGAGACCAATGCATATTTTCTCTGGGTCTTTTTCTCGCTCGCGGGCTACGTGGTGATGCTGTACTCCATGTCTCCAGCCGCCAAGGCTGCGGGTCTTACCGATAACCAGGCCACCAACATTTCCGCGCTTCTTTCTGCATTTATGGCGTTTGGACGGCCCTTCATTGGCCATTTTTCCGACCGTTATGGCCGTATCAACATTGTCATTCTCTCCGCATTCCTCGTAATCGTTCTGGAGTACGCTCTCTGGCTCCCCGCAAACTCGTACGGAATGTATATAGCCTACTCGATTCTCAATGGCTTTGTTCTGGGCACTGTATGGGTGGGTCTGGGCCCCATCGCTGCGGAAATCGCAGGGCTGTCGAGTTTCCAGACACTATCTTGCATGGGTATGGTTGGAATGTCCATCCCTGGCTTCTTTTCCGAGGTCATAGCCATCAAGATTCGCCGAGAAGGAGACAAGCCCTACCTGTGGCCCATTGTCTACTCCTCGGTGGCATTTTTCTTTTCGCTACTGTGCGCATTAGTGATGAGAGAGTATGCAATCCGACGGCAGATGGAGGCCAAGCGAAACGCCAACCCCAGCTTTGTTATGCCGGGCTACTGGTGTCGCATGTTCCGATGGGGTCGAGCGTAGGGCCAGGGCTGTTGAAGCTCGGAGATAATATTTATAGAATTTGTATCTTAATGTGATGGTACAAGTAGACCGACCGTTGGACCGTCCGTGTCTCTGATTATTTAATTAGTCCTTTTTACGTGCTTTTTACGAAGCGAGGGTCATGTTTCAAAGCTGAATATGTGCGAGGTGTAGTCCTTAGGGATATTTTTGAGTGAGGTAGTGTATCAGGTTTGGCAAAGTATATTTGCTAGAGAATATGCCTGAGCCACAACGGATAAAACGCTCATGTGGCTGGGTCTTTGTTTGACGGGATCCCAATCAGGGAGTTCTTTACGCTAGAAACGAACTGTGTTTGGTGTTTGCTCCTGCGCTTAACCTATCGACGCTGCGCATGCATCCAAATCATCTTTTCTTCCTTCCACAAGACCACTCAACAAGGCACAGAGTTGGTCCGACGGTGCATGGACTGTCCCTTTCTCTAGGACCAGTTCTTAGTGCCTTTTTCGACCTTCCAGCAAAAGTTTCTCTTGTTTGTTCCCTGTGACTCTTTGCAAAGTTAGGCTCGGTTTTCGGTGTGCCTTGGTTAGCACTTATCTCATGTACCAGCAGTAACAAAGTCGAATAGAAGTACAGACAAGTCTTTGTGTAACAGAGCCTTGCCCTGTGCTGTAATTACTTACCGTACATACAGTATCCGTAGTTCTTTCACACTCTTCTCTTATCAACTTGTTCTTTTTCTTGTCTGAAAAAGCTAACCTTGACCTCTACAAGCACAACTTGCTACAACGCCCCAGAGGTTTCAGCCGTATTCTACGCCCCTCCTCAAGGGTGGAGGACTCTACGACCCCTCAACGGAAAAACCAACTCCTTTGATCTTAGATTGTATAGTACCCCACATTGTACTGGCACACGTTTGACACTACTGTACGGCAAATGCGATGTCCCTGTCTGACACACGGCAAGAGCGATGTCTGTCTGACACGGCAAGGGAGATGACACACGTCCTGCGATGCCACTTGCTTGGCAGTGCCGACTGGTGCCTAGCAGGTGCTGATCAAACGCCGCGTTCCTACTTTGTCCGAGCCGTATTCGCTATTTTCGAAACAAAAAACAGAACTCGTCGAAAATCTTGTCAAAATGCTCAGCCAGGTTTGAAAAATGAAGAGATTGAATGTACCGGTGTGTACTCCTTGTCCCACTTGTTGATTACTAGACTCAAAAATCAATTGGGCTTGGGTTAGACTTGCGGAACAAGGTGTGTTCCATTGTACCGGTTCTGCAGGAGAAAAGCTAACCATCTTCTGGAGATTGTGCATCTCTTTTTTCTCTTTTTTCTCTTTTTTCTTTGTCTGTTTCCAACCTCAGGACGAACAACCTGCTCGCTCTCAGCTCTCAGGTTGAGCCAAGAACGGCGCCCTGCCAATCAAGCTCTGTTTCTATTTCTCCAGATGAATATTCACCAATTCTTTCTTGGCGAGAGCTTGACCCGATCCAACTTAATGTGGCTGTCCTGATTAGTCAGAAGAGTTTGTAGTCTGACTCGGGAACTTGTGAAATTAAAAAAAGCAAACCGTTGCTCATCGCATGGAAATGGGGGAAAATACTAGAGGAAAAAGAAGAAAAATTCGGAAGAAAAAATAGAACAAAAAATAGAAGAAAAAATAGAACAAAAAGAAGAAAAAAAGAACACCACCTTGATACATTTTCTCTCCTTGCACAGCCATAGTTATTATGCACCAATTTTTCCGAAGTGAGGCCGAAATTAGATCGCGCATTTTGAAAGAATGGCGGTTGATTCGTTGCTCCAAGAACAACGCAAACTCATCGGGGTCCGTATTTTGCTCGTTTACAGGGAAGAGACCTAGGTACGGGTTCTGTAGAGAGTCCTGCACCGAATGGGTTTTTGGTTCTCCTTCTTTCGTCTTGGTTTTGATTTTGATTTTGATTTTGATTTTCGTTTTTAGTGTCTTCCCAACATCTATTGTACTCGTAACTTGTAGCCTAAATAACCTTATGCATAGACTGTTATTAAAAGCGCCTTGTCTGGCTCGCAGTCTAGGTTTAATGTATCATGTGATAGTGGAATAGAGATGACAAAAAGCAAACACGAAACACCGTTTGAGAGAAGAATGAAGGGAGGGAAGAAGGGCAATAGAAAGAAAAATCCATAGATTGCTATAGAGGGGAAAAGGAAAAGATATTGCAACAAAAAAAAAACAAAAAACATTATGCCGAGGCAAATCAGATATAGATGAGCACACAAGGAGTACCGGTACCGCTAAACTCGATGACATGCACAGCTCATCTCATCTCCATTGTGCCAAGTTGACGTGGCGTTCATTTCTGGCCCAAAGGGTGTTCCCTACATGGCCCAACCTCCCCTCAACAGCCACAATGGCTCTGCACTCCACAGACACCTGCTGGAAAGAAGGCTCTGAACAATGGTCTTGTATGAAGGGGTGTGAAGCAAGAGTCAGGGGGTGCATATGTTAGAAGTGATATTACAAGTGTGATATTAGGAAGTGTGATATTAACAAGTGTGGCAGCCTCTCGCCTCATACTGGTATGTACTCGTTGTCCTTGTACCGTTAACCGTTTGCTCGTATTTGTGTCTTACAAAGAAACTGGCACAAGGAACGAGAGGGGATGCATTTCCTAGGTGTGGGTGTTCCAGAGTAATAAATGCTGACTCTCAAACATGTCTCGATCTAATGTCTCGATCTCCACTGCACCAAGCAATGCCTCCAAAACCAAATTCCAAAACCCATCCGGCGATGTCTTGGAAAGGGAAACCAGATTCGATCACCTCTCTACTGCTCGTTGCTTTTGCCACCGGCGCGTTAGTTTAATCTCAACAACGTTGCCCATGAGAGAGAACCTACGTCATCTTTGGTTGGGCCGGGTAACGTTCCATACGTCGCCCTGGCAGGAGGAGGTAAAGAGGTCCTTGGTTCAATGGTTGCAGGGCCTCCACAAGGCTGTACCTTGGCACCTCGTAACTAACCTAGCTGAACTAGTGGAAAAAGCAATCAAGGGGCCACCGGTGGTGGTAGGCAGCAGTGGTGGTAGGCTGCCTGCCAAGATACGAGTTAGGGGTGACGTATTACTAGTGCGGAGTACTCGTACTTGGTGCTTGGTGTTTTTCTGGTTCTAGTGCTTTGTGGTCTTTTACTGCTCGGTATTGTTTTTTTCTTCTGCTCCTCCCCTCCTAAGTTCAACGGTGGCACGTGGAATATTGGCGAACACGAGTATGTAGTCGTACCTCGGTTAGAAAATAAGCTGGGAGATAGACACTTGGGCTAACTGAGGGTTCTAAAATTAACGGTCAGAGGGAGAAGGAAAGGGAGAAGAAAGAAGAAAAAAAGAGAAAGCACAAGAGAGAAGAAAGGACAAAAAGAAGAAGGCAGCGGCATAGCGGCATAGAGGCAGAAGAGAGGCAGAAGAACGGCATACCAGCCCTTTCCCTTCCCTTGCCCTTCCCTTCCCCTGCCCTTCCCTTGCCCTGGTGCGCTTAGGCTGTACTCTGGCATACTCACTCAGGGGCCCCCTGCCAACGGGTGTCTGGTTTAAGGGGAGATAGAGCAAGGAGAGAGGGCTGCTACATCTGGGGAAGCCATCTGAGACCTGTACGGCTCTTGTTCTTTTGTGAAACAGATGCGGCAAAAGGCCAGGCTAATCGTGATCTTCACCTTCCCAGACAATGTCTCTCCACGGAGGTAACAAGGATACAGTCATTGAGATTACGCAGTCTTCACACAGTCCCACAAGGTTGACCAACACAAGCCAGTACCTGGCTGGAGGTTGAACTTTGCGATATGTAAAGCTCTATGTCAAGCTCCATGTCAAGCTCCATGTAAAGCTCTATGTAGCTCTGCCAACAAACAAGTGTACAGGAACGAGTTATGGCACGGCAATAGCTCATTGTTCATTGTTCTCCACAAGATACAGATGTAGGTGTATTGAAGAGACAACGTTTAGTGAACATTTTCAAGTAATATAACCAAGTAAATATAACCAAGTGAATGAGTCAGATTGATAGAATCAGATTGATAGAACCAGTTAATTGTCTTGACTACCATTTAATTCTCTTGTAGAGTATTTCTTTCCCTCACTATACCCTTCGCTGCCATTTCACCCATTTCATGCACATATTTCCAAACCTAGACCACGTCTATTCTGCATGGGTGAGCATTTTTAACAGGCTTGGTTCCATTGTCCACCGTCCATGTGTGCATGCACAGCTCTCGTCCTGGTATCTTCCTGCGGGCGCACTAGACACGTTGGATGGCCCTCGTGTTTTTCTCAGTTTCTACAGCTTTGCATGAAAAATACAGCGTTTTGTGAAACACTTTGTATGGTTTTTTTTTGTCGTCTCCAACGTGCGCGTGGGCGACGGGTTGGCCCAACAAGGTTTGTGGGTCTAATTTATGCCATTCGTACTTCTCAAACAAACTGTATAGCAATTAAGTTACGCTTGGTTATTATATTATTACTGGAGAACTGGTGAGGCGCTGGGGTCTGGTTTTTTAGCGAAACCTAAGAGTTTGATAGTGCAGCGAATTAGACTGGTCAGACTAGTCCGCCGTTTGAAAAGATAAAAACGGTGTAAGGAACACTAATACTAGCACGCACCTTAAAGGGGGGTCTTTGTGTTCCAGCGTTTTTTTTTGTATGACAGCGTTTTCAGCGTTTGCTTGTGCTTCGCATTTGACAGGGGGGATTAACATAGTCTAATTGGCTCTCTACCAGCCTGGGAGATATGGGTTAGGGCTACTTCCCAAAGAGGCAAAATGCGCACGCTTGGACACAATGGCCGTTGTTCTCCTCTAGCGATAATATTCGGAACCGATAGGCCACAAGCTTGTAGATTTCACAATGAAACAAAACGGTTCCGCATCTCTGGCGCTGAACCGTTCCGAGGGTCACCACAGTAGAAAAAAAAAACCGTCAGTTGAGAATTTTTTTTTAAAAAAAATCTGTTCTCATAATTGTTGCTCTTTGAAGTCTTTGTGGACCTCGGCTCCCCTGCTCCGACACGGTCCCGACATCGCAGCTTGGGAGCCCTGTACCTGATCTTCTTTCCTATTGCATTCCGTCTTGTTTGCGGACGCAGAGGGTCACCGGCCAAATGCACACACCCGTTGCGTTAGGCTCATGCTGATTTGGGCTCGTATTGTAAGCTTGTTTGACATAGTGTAATCGCCGATTGCAGCTCTCTCTTTCAGAGCTGTCTTTTCCCTAGGCCAGCCCTCAACGGAGAAAAAGGTACGAGGTGCCTGGGAGAGAACAAGCAGACGACGATCCCGGCATAACCACCCTTTTGCGCACATGGCTGACGCGTCCTGGGGGTGCTAAGCCCTGTCCGCTGGCTAGGGTTAGAGAAACGGCGTGGCTTGACAGGCTTCCACATTGTTCCTGCTGTTGGGATTTATTTGCTCGTTGGTACAGCTACGTCGACACGGTTCTTGTTCAAAGCTTAGCGGTTTCAACGGCGCCGATTGTCGCAGAAAAACCATGGTTCATCGTCAACGAGGCGCAATCTACGGAAAACCAGGTCCGCCATGTAAGGATAATGTACGGATCTTGTAACGAGGAAACGTGTAACGTGAAATCTCGTATCTAGAGCTCAAAGAGAAGACCATGGTTAGAGAGAGGACCAAGAGAATACTTGTACGGTACCACTCGGGCACGTCACCCTGCAGTGGCCCAGACATTTGTTTGAAGCGACATTCGAAACATCTGTGTGTGCGCTGTCCGGCATTATTATTTGAATACAATGTGTCAGCCCTCTATCTGGAGGCAGGGTGCCCCTCATGAGTATTCAGGTGGTCCAACTGACACCTTGAAATGCACCAGAACAAAAGACACACTTGTCAAACACTCAAAGACGTAATAATACTTGCAAGCAAACTTTACCAATCCTTCAATCTGATACAAGCAAAGGCAAGATAACGACGGTTGGGTTGAGAGAATGCTACTGTACCAGGTATGGCTCATTCCAAACCTCGGACTTGCTCTACAATCAAAGAGCTCCAAAACTATGTGCTCGGCACGGGGAATAAGGGTGCAATGGATACAAGCGTTGCGCTTTTCCAACCAAGTTATAGACATATGGTTTTCTCTCCAAAAACTGGCTTTCATGGAGAGAGCTCTAGGTACAGAAAAACAGTTGAGCCCTGAGTTGTGAGAGAGAGAGAAGGTCTACCTGGTACATACCAATAAGTTCTTAGGCCTCGGCCCCAAAGAGGGCTGGAGTCCTCCTTTCTCCAAATTCGCCCGATTTCGTTTTTCAATCATCAAAGGCAGGTGAGGGTACGGGCCTACAATGAGTCTACTGTAAGGGTTGCATCATTGTGGGCTTTTGGTATGGGGGTGCCTTGGCATCGTGTTCGCTTACTGTAGCAGCTGAATAATGACGTCTGAGAAAATGTCACAAAATGGAGACAAGCAAGACTTGTAACGATCGTTGTTTGTTTTTTTGTTTTTTTTTTCGTTTTCGTTTTTTTGTTTTTTCGTTCTCATTTGTTTCAGCACGCACCCAGTTTTTCGCTTGATGCACCACAACCTTGTCGATATCAATCTTAGCGAAATTAAAGTGTCATCACAGCTCGACTTTTCAGAAGTTTGGCTTTACCGAGCCTATTGATGCACAAAGTCAAACTTTGTAATATGCTAAATCAAACAGCTAGAAGGAGCCTTTGTGTAAGCCTCTGTTCATTGTTTCGTTTCGCGCGTCCAACCCGAAACCTTTGTGGTGGCTTCAGATGTAATTGTCGCCGCTCGAGCTTTTATATAATCTCCAGGACCCCTTCTGTACCTTTTCCTAAAAGACATTCTCAAGCTCATCCATCAATGTTTGGCGCCATCAACCTCAAGATCAAGCAGAATAACAGCTCCCAGCCAAGGGCTTGCGACAGTTGCAGAGTTCGCAAGATCAAAGTAAGTACCACTACAAGTCCACTGTTCTCCATGAACTCCACCAAGAACCACCCTAACCCAGTGCCCCAATATCGAACAGGGAATCCGTCCTAACAATGGCACCTTCAAGCCCTGTGACAAGTGTGTACAGGCCTCTCTGTGCTGCACTTACAACCAAATGTCCAAGAAAAAGGGCCCCAAGATTTCCACCAAGAAGCGAAAGCTGGCTCTGGACCAGCCCTGGGAAATCACCGAGGAAATTGTATTCCAGCACTTTGAGAACGAAGAAGAGTCCCATCTGTGTTTTGTCAAAAAGGACGAACCCAAGGAGGTCTTTAGCAGCCCCGAAACCTCCAATTGCAGCATAATTGACGAGGACCTTAGCTCATATTCCTTTGGCAACTCCACTCCTTGGGGCGGCTCTTCTCCCATGGCGGCTCCCCCCATGTCGCCGATACTCATCAATGAGTTGACATACTTTTTCCGACATGTTTACACGGAGCTACCGATTGTGGATCTGGGAGATGACAACTACTGTCTTCTGGAGGGGCTTCGACTGGCCAACATGACCCACAAATTCAAGACGGCACGTGATACCGTCAGCAAAGACGCTCTGGTGTCTCAAATCCAGCAAGTGCACATGCAACGAGTCTCTTCCACCAACGACTCCGTCACCATCGACTCTGTCTGTGACTCCATCTTTCTGCACATGGCCATGGCTGCCCTCGACAACCGCAACAAGGCCATGGTCTACCTCAGTGAGGCCCACACCTACTACCAGCTGGTGGTGTCTTGTCACGACTCTTCGTCTCGAAACGCGCCCCGTCGAAAACGAGTCAACTGCGTACTAACCAACCTGCGACACGAAGCCGGCGCCCATCATCTTTCCAGCGAGCCCCCCAACTACATGCTTCTGGAGCTCATGTCGGCTCCCTACACTGGCCACCTGGCCCACATTTGCCTCGACTCGTACAACTACCAGGTCATTTCGCTTCTTCTCTGGCATACTTCCATCACTGTGGGCCAGGAACACAAGGCCCCCGCCACTTCTGAATGCGTCACCATGGAGCCCCAGCAACGAGCAGCCATGGACTGCCATGTGGCCAAAATCGCCATCCAGCAGTACCTCCAGTTTCTACGAAAGCCCGGCTCGTCTCAACAGGCGTTGATAAAGTTCGGCGAGCTACTCAACAACCGGCTGGGCTTGCTTTCGTCGTCGCAGCTCCATGTCTGTGGCACCTCGACGCTCAAGACCATTGTCGACATTCTCAAGCAGTATCCCGCTCTCCAGCCGCTGGCGGGCCTGCTGCAAACCCACATTGACAAGTGCGAAATGTGGGACTTTAGCATTGACTGGCTGGACCTTCCCCAATGGGAAACCCAGATGCCTGCTCTCAGCACTTAAGAGATAACGGCCTATCAATTATATAATTTATACACGCAGTAATTTGACCACTTTGATACACAGTACTTCGGACTCCGTAGAGGCTGGGTGAGGCTTTTGCAGCTTTAGAAGTTCAGTACGCTCTCCCTTTTCTCTTTTCCCTTTCTAATTACTCTGCAACAACGTGCCACCCACATGATGTGAATATGAAACAAAACAGTGGAGAGACCCGGTGTGGGGGCTCTGGCGAGACCCGTAAAGGGCCCTTCTGGCGTGATTTCTTTGCAGGGTTCGACGCGAAAATCCACGCCGTTGAAACGTGATAGTTCCAAGAATAGAAGCCAGCTTTTCCTTGTTGGTTTCAGACAAACACTTTTACCTGCTTCACTCAGGCTCTCTCTGTTTCAATGCGTCCACACCTGTCTTGCAACCACGGTCGCTGCACAAGAGTGCACTTGCATCACATTCGCTTTTCTCAGATCTTGATTAGTTGCGCTTGTAATCTCGTGGGGTACATCGATAGCCGGTGCAGTATGAGAGCGTTCCTATACAGTTGAAATCCATACTGGTATGCCATTTATATGCCCATCTACAGTGGTCTCAACTCCATTCTCGTTCAAGCAGCCAAATTCTAGAAACACTTTTTGTGGATGACTTTTGTTGACCAAAATAACACGCAAGGAGGGGCGAGCCAGTCTGAGGGATAGTAAGCAAGCTCGAATCTAAACTCTGAAATGTGTTTCGAAGATCGTGGGTAGGTAATACATGTCTAATAAAGGGTGGGCGTGGATTCGTGGAGATACCTGCGTCCTTTGGTGCGATCTTCGTTTCAGGTGCCACTGAGTTTCCAACCAAGGCTATCCTCTACCCGTAGTCTCCACGTCGATAAAGTTGATAGGGTACCTGTGAAGATCACTTTTTTTTTTCTCATCATTTTTTCCCATCATTTTTTCTCATCATTCCTTCATTCCTATCCGTTCCGATAGACCCATAAATGGCCCTGCTACACCCTTGAAACTAAAGAGACAGCCTGTCGAACATTGGGACGCACTCTGCCACCCGTGCAGAAGACGTCTGGGTGATAAATCTAGCGGGCTACTGAGTTGTTGGTCTAGCTTTCAGGCGCCAAATGAGACAAGCTGGGCGTTTTGGCTCGGCCCACAAGTCTGCTGAGATGGCGTAAGCATAAAAGGGCCAGCCAGGGGTCCCGCGTCATTGTCGCCAAGCCCCTCAGATGCCTGAGCAACCGTCTGGGCTTCCCGTTAGTCAAAATTACTAAATGGGCCTCCATGTGGGGATTGACATCGGTTCTGCAGTAACCTTGCACCCTAGACAGCCTACCTAGAAGTCTAACGCGCTTCAGCCAGTCAGCGCTCTTCGGCCACTGCGTATCTCTGTCTTTGGGTTTCTGTCTAAGACAGACGATACAAAGAGTGGCGATGGAAGAATGGGATTAGCCTCTGCTTCAAGATTCGCGACAAGACAACCAGAAACAAAAGATGCATATCGGCACTTCCAAATAGGGCTTACCGTTGCACTCTGGGCTGCAAATTGAGTTGTGGAATCCAGAAACACCCGGGAATACGAGATTCAAAAGAGAGGAAGCGCATTTTTTTTTTTGAAATTTTGAAATTTTTGAAATTTTTGAAATTTTCTTTTGCCAGAAATTTTTGCCACATTGGGGAAGAATTATGATAAACCGAGATAAAAGAAAATCTATAGCGACGGACATTTATGATGGATTAAACGTCTAAATTAGGTTAAAAAGAGTTTGGGCCATTGTACAAGGTGTCATCATGACTGGAGTAGGCAGCCCTCGACGCTTAAAATCGTATTGGCGATAAGCACCTCTTCAAGGTTGCACCACCCCAGAAGACAAGGCTCTCTGGAGCGTGACTCTGGTGATTCCAAGGACGCGCTGTTGGGTTTCAGAAAAAGCACTTTCGATTGAATCATGTACACGAGATGGGACGGTTAGTCAACCATAGTAATGGCATGATCGTCCAAAGTCTACCATCCACGCCAAGCAAAACTGTTAGTAACCATTTGTCAAGGTGGAAAAAGAGCTCTTGCCGTGTGAAAAAGTCTGAGATTGGCAGTCGACGGCGACAATTATTGGACATGAAAAAGAAAACGAAAAAAAAACACAAGGACGACCCAAACGTAGAGACGGAGCTGGGGGGAGGCTGCTGCTGCTGCTGCAAGGGTTGACACATGGTGACGACACACTAGTTGTTCTGCATCCTGTTGTCTGTGCATGTTGCTGTGTATACAAATGCCAGCTCAAGACAGACAAGAAAGCGATTCATGTACAAAACATGTCTCAAACAACAACAGGGTCTAGTGGAGCGCGTCTCCATTCTCCCAACGACGTCACCGTGCCCTCCAAGGGGCCGATTCCACACAGCTGTCAAGCGTAGCGAGATCTCATCTCACCCAACTTTCTCAAGAGATCACCCTTGCTGTATCATGATATGAAATAGGCATCTTTTTCGAAAGAAAAAGGCAAACGATGTAACATACTCTCCGAATCGCCGATGAGCTGAAACCCAACGAAATTACACTACCTTAGAACGACTACACAACTTGTACAACTACACAACTCACCATGTTACCAGTACGTCCGTACAGCACCGGTACCGTACCGCACTCGTACTGGCACATTTTGACAACCATAATCTAACCGCGGGGCAGTCGTTTCTTTTTTGACAGAATCGTCCTTGCCTTCTCCACGACGCAAGAAAAGCAGCACCCTCACCGCTCCTCATGCTACCCGAGTGGAGAGGGCAAACCTTCATCAGCCACATCGTGGCTTGTCCTTGGCCCGGAGCCTAACACAGGAGTTTAGACGAGAAAAAAGCAATCCTGGGTCTGCACAAGGCGTGAATACCACATCATGTCGGAGCTGCTTCATGTCGGAGCTGCTTGGTGCCGTAAATGTCTCACGCCAAGGCTAATGTCGACATGCACAATCGGCTTCTTACAGCCCAGGCCCGCGGAGATAAAACTCTGGCTGTCGATCAAATCTAGAGCTGTAGCAGTTGAAAAAGAGGCGAGAGTACGTCAACGTATAGGTATCTTGGCTTGAGACTTGGCTCTTATTAGGGGATCTGAAATTAAATGACTCTGACTAAGCTCTGATAACGCATGACTTCACACTGGCATCAGCCTTAATAACTTACACACACTATATATATAAATGACAATATCGCAATTTGGCAATTGGTCTAAATTGCATGACACACACCTTGACCGTATTAGGTCTTCGACCGTCTCAGGTCGTCTTAACCACCTCAACCATATCAGACTGCTTCTAGACTGTCTCTAGACTGTCTCTCAATCTCTAGACAGTCTCTGGAACATCTTTCAATATCTCTCAACATCGTCTGAGCCATCTAGACTGTCTCTCAATCTCTAGGTCGTCTTTGAACACCATCTCTCGACCGTCCAGACAGTCTCACAACATCGTCTGAACCACCTCTCTCCACCTACTCCAACTCCTTGCAGCTCACCCGCACCAACTCCTCGTCAAACTTGCCATTCTTCTTCTGGGTAATGATCATGGCATTAAGCTTGCCGCCCTTGACGCAGCCAGAGTCCAGACCCCGGGTGTATTTGGTCAGCTGGAGGCCCTGTCGAGCATCATGGCCGTAGAAGATGGTCATTCTATCCTTCTTGGGCCGATCTTCAATCTTGTCGTTCCACACCTCGAACCACGGCACTCCATCGTCATCTTCCGTGTATACCGTGTCTCGAGGCGGAAGCAGGGATCTCATCCGCATAACCGCGTCGGGATCCTGGTCTTCCAAGCGGGGCACATTCCACATGAGACCCGCATGCACTGCGACAGCCAGGTTGCCTGTTTCGGCTATATCTCCCAATCTCATAATGGCGGGACATGATGCGATATACTCCATCTGTTTGGCGGAAAACTCTTCGGCCAGGTCGTCTTCATCTGCAAAAGTGCTGAGAGGTCCGTCTCGGGTAATATGATGATGGCTTCCGGGAGTCTTGACGGTCTTCTGGTGATGCAGGTGGTGGTATTTTTCGTACGCGTTTACGAGCTTGTCCTCGTGGTTGCCTCGCACACAAAGCGCCTTGTGTTCAATGGCAAAGTCAACCACTCCCTGCGAGTCTTTGCCCTTGGAAATGAAGTCGCCAAGGAAAAAGAGCTGGTCCTTCTTTTTGTTGTAGTCGGCCTTGTGCAGCAGATGCTTGAGCTGCTTGAACGAGCCGTGGATGTCGCCGATCAAAATCAGCCGGGTATCGTCTTTGTGGCTGGGGATGAGCCCAGGGTCCATATCTTCCACCACATAAAAGTTGGGCAGATTGGGGTACTTTGGCTTAGTCATGGACAGGGTCACGACAATGTATGAGGTCGCCACAAACGTCAGCAGCACGACCAGCGCCAGCAGTTTTCCCCAGAGATTTGAAAGCCGCGACTTTGGGGGTTTTGTGTCGAGCAGGGGCTGCTGTTCGAGAGACATGGCGGCTTTTTCCGAGTAGACCGTATTCATGTGTATATTCCGCGTAGCTAGGGGGTCCTCGTGGTGGCGGCGGGGCGGGTTTTTGTAGCAGTTGAGGAATGGGCGTCGAAGGGAGCTGAAACAAACGCCTACGGGGTGTGTAGCCTACCTCCTTAGCGTGACCTCTCTAGTGTGACCTTTTTATCTAATTTCTGGGGGGAAAAATACGCTAAGTTTAACCGTTACCGGTGGTATGCATGTTGGTATCCAGTGGCTACACCCACGTGGGAACTCTTAAGATTACGTTACAGTGGTAGACTATAGGATGCCAGAGAGGTAGCAACTGATTACCTACACTCGATCTACGACCTTGGACCTTACAATCCGGTCGATTCCTTCTGTCGTTAATGGTGCTATCAGTACAGGTGTACAGCTCACATGACGCGGTAGTAGCCCATACCGCTATGACGTAATATAATGCACCGGTTATTTTTTATGGCTACTGCAACCCCCGATTGGGAAGTTGATTCCCGCCTTGGTGCCTGAAGATGAGTGAGATGAGGGTAAAACTGAAGGAAATAGACAAATTGTAGGCGAAAAGCAGGCAAAATAAAATGACCACATAATCAGACGAATAGAATCCTCGCTCTTACTAATACACACGAGAATACTGGAGCTCGAAAAAGATGCTAAATTGCACTAATCCCTGCACTTGCACTAACACCAAGGTTATAAATTTGCACTATAGGTCATCGAAGAGTGCAAGTATAACTGACTTTGGAGCCTGAAACTCTGCGGTGGTGAGGCGGGAGAGTCGTCTTCTAGAATGCTGCCTCTCATCCTCCTCGTAAGACAACTGTTGCCTAAACTACGACAGCCGGCCCGAACAGAAATAATTATCCAGTCCACGCAGGGTGTGCGGCTACCAGTAAACACGTTCACAAGTGTAGAAGTATACGCTATTGTACAAGTGTAGAATTAGCGCTTTTTTAGACCCATAAATCACCGAGAAATTTGATAGAATTTTCTCGACGAAAAAACAAGGAGAACGAACTGCCTTGTAGTTCTGGAACAGTTTTTGTACCCTGGGCTGGGTTAGGGTTCTTTTGCTCAATCATCGGATGTGCAGTTGCCAAATATTACCAGCTCCCGCGCCTAGAACCGTCTGCTTTCTTGTCTGCTTTTTTTGCCGGCTCGCTTGCGTCAATAGATTAAATGCAAAATGGCAAAATGCCATCACATGATTTTCCTTCCTTCCCAAAACAACCTTGTTGATCGCCACCCGACCATGTCTCACACGGGCCTCAATAATACTGTTCAGGGGCTAGTGAGGAACATAATATCGCCAGAGCCCAAGCAGGGTGCAAAAGGAGCGCAATCCACTGTATTGGATGGAAATGTGCAAAAAAAACAGTCATACATGCATGCCTTATCGGAATCTCCGAGGTATAGCCGGTAGGGTAATTTGGAGTCATTGGGGGAGTCATAATCTGTCGTCGAGTCCGAAGTGTAGTCATAACCTGCTATCACGGAATCCGACAGCGGGTACCTGGTACATTCCATCGGAGCCCGAAGTGACATTTGAGCACGTGCTCCAATAGCTTACGAAGCAGCCAGAGCTGACTCAGACCCCGTACCTGTACATGCTCCACGTAAGTTGAGACAATGAAAGAAATAGGGGTAAGTATTAGCCGCTCGTATCCATTGTCTAGAGGAAGCCAGGTGGTTGCCTTACTCCTCCATACTCTGTAGAGTAATCACTAGCAGGGGGTGTATTGTTTGTTAGTCTATACGATTGATGCTGGCTGCAATCTCCGCAGGTGGGTCCCTGACTGACTATACATAGTGAAAACAAAAGTTGGGTATTGAAACAACTGGTGAAGAAATTGACCAGGTAGAATTGCTCTCAGAAGTGGTTTGTAGGGGTGAGAGGGTTCTGATTGATTGTCTGAGTATAGAGAGCTCAGACTGACTGACTGACTTCTTTCGACCCACATCGCCCCCGTCTGACTGCAATTCAACCTTGAATGAACGGAAAAATAAGCGATGTCAAAAAGAATAAAGGAATGTCAAAAAATACGAGAGGAATGTCTTTGAACTAGAGTCAACCTCCTGCTTGTCCTCCTCTGTCTCTTAGACCAGGGATTCTTCCTTGTCTCACATTGCATGGTGCCAAAAAAAGACGTTGGCAGCTGTCAGCTTGGTTGCAGAAGCTCACAAAGGGGCTGCCAAAGATACATCAAAGAGATGCAAAGAGGCGAAGAGAACACAAAGACCAAAGACGCCAAAGAATACAAAGACTGGTGTATACAAGCACGTCAACTTTACGTTTAGTCGTTTTGCTCATCTCATATGTTGCTACATATTTCAAGACATTTTTGGCAATTTATTTTTGTATTTGGAGGCAATGTGGAGCCGATACCGCAACCCATAATCATACCGTACACTGAAAGCATGATAGTGAGATAGCGCTGAAAAGAACAATGAGATGTCTGAGTACTCCGTACTTGCTCAATCAACCAAAAACATTACCCATTGTCAGAATTAGACGCTTGCACTTCCTCTAGATGGTATAGATAGCCCAGACAACTTCAGTGACAAAAATGACAATGTTCTTGTACAGTAGGGAGTCCATAAAACAAGAGACGTATGGGTGTTCTGGAATACTTCAAGTTATCAATTCCAAACCGCTAAAAATAGATATTAAAATCTATCGCTCATCTTACTTGTACCTCTCCATTCAACCATACTTCTATCTCTTTTCTCTCCTCTTACTAAGCAAGTCTAGAACCTCCATGCCCAGAGTCGCACAGTTCCTGGACTTGTCTGCTAGCTCTATTCCTACCAAGTCGATTCATGGACTAGATCAATTTAGTGCAATAGGTCCACGGGGTAGGGTCCCAAGGTGGTAGCCAACGTGAGAAAGGAGTGGAAGTGGACATGACCATGTAAAATAAGAAAACGCCATGAAGTAAAAGTTCAACAACAGCTGAGTCACTTCGCTACTCTGCTCGTATCTCCTCCAGCCAACGTTGCATCTGAGATGTGGGGGAGCCAGAATCCGAAGCTACTAAGGCACCAAAAGCGGTCTAAAGGTCAATCAGCAAAAACTAGTAGAGTCGATGAGCGACGGCCGTATGATCTCTCTTTTTCTTTCTCGTTTTTCTCTTGTATATCCAACTTTTTCACAATTGTCTGTTCTATGAATCTTCACAGCATTATTCTCAGCTCATTGATAACGTCTGCTTGGGCAAGAGATGCCGCTCCAAGTCACTCGAAAATCAAAGACACTCTGGTCTCCTACATACCATATTATCACAAGGAGCCGGAGACTTGGATACAGCAGAGACTAGCGACTGTAGGCGACACACACAGCCATGCTCCACGCAGCCAAGGATCGTTGATTCTCATTATTGTCATTCCTTTATTTTGGTGACCTAAAAACAGATGCTCTGGTTCAACTATCGTTCGGATTTCAACCACCCCCACCCCCTTCTCTTCTCTGTCGATATTCATTCACTACATAGCGTAACTACATTCGTTTTCAATGTCCTAGCCTGTAAGTGTAGGTTTGTTGGCTTACTGTCCCTTGAGCAGCTCGGCCTTTCTGTTAGCAATAATCACGTCCACGTCCTTGAGCACCTCCTGTCGGAATCCCAGGAACGAGGCAATCTCAAACAGCACAAAGAAGGGTGCCAGAACAAGAGCCTGTCGCAGGTTATCCAGCAGGGCAGGGGCCCGTTTCTCATGGGCTCCGTGTCCGTAAAACTGGGCCAGCCACGAGAAGACAAACAGTCCTCCAGCCAGCATGTTGACCGAGCCAGACTCAGGACCAGAGGTCAGGGAGGGGAAGTAGGCGCATGCGGGCAGCAGCATGGAGGCGGCCAGCAGTCCAAACGGAGGGTCCAACCGGATGTATACGTAGTTCATATGGATGGCTGAAACCATTCCCCAATTGAGCTGACTGAGCAGCCAGGGATTGGAGGGTAGGGGGACACCCAGTTTGGAGAGCAGAGGCACCAAAGAGAGGTTGGTCAGTAGGAGGTAAGTTGTGAGCAGAATGATGGGCACACAGACAACATGGATCAGCACATTGACGGGGTTTGCTGGGTTAGATGGGGTGGGGAAGGGGGTGTGGGTTAAGGCATTGATGTATTCCTGATGCTCCTGTATCATACAACAGCATACTTGTAATCCTGTTCTTATGATTCGCTGCTGAAGTCTTGTTTTCTCCTACTCACTGTGATAAGCCCGGTAAAAGGCGAGCTGGTTCCTGAGGTCGTAGGCTCCGATTTTGGCGGGTTTGGTCGACATGGCTGACGTGTGTTTTGGGGGGTCGATTCAGCAGATGTGAGATCGAGTGAAGCTGGTGTTTAGCTTTGGCTTACCCATTCCATATTAATAGCGTCAATTGTAGCGATCATCATGTGGTGTGGGGAATAAAGTTTGGAAACCCCTCACCCCATATTTTGAAGAATGGGAGGGAGAACATACTGTATTACTAAGCTGACATCTCCATGGAGAAGAACAAGAGAACCAAAAATATTGCCGTCCAATCGAAATAAGAAGGATTGATGACTAACACACGTCAATTGGTTGGGCCACATCTCTCAATTGCAATCCAAGAAGTTCGCCTCTTGAGACATCGGCAATAGTCTTAACTCCACTCTCTCAGCCGCAAATGTCTGGGTGGAGGAGGGGCAGAAAACCTCGGTAAATGTGCATTTGAAAAAGGCCGTGTAACCAATGCTCGTATGTTTACTGATTGAGCTGTAATAACTGTAGGTACCATCTCTATACTGACTGTGTAATAAGGGGTCATACAAATCTGTTCTTGTACCGCCTTAGCCCCTACCCTACCAAATCAAGCTAAAATACCCCAGATTGACCCCAACGACTTTGGATCATAAACTTCAACGAACTGGCCTGTTTTATGGTACTTCTTAGTTACAACTCATCCTTACCCTCCTGTTTTGGACTGGACGACTTGAAAAGTAAGCAGTTGCCACCAGCCACCAATGCTCTACAGATATAAACATCTGCTTGTAGGGCTGGTACAATTGATGCCACCATTGAACCAGCAAACACTTGGTTGCTTCAGTCGTTACTAGAACACCCAACACACTAGACTGACTATATAATCCCCACAAATGTTTACGATTCACATCGTATACCGTCTTATGCACCCCGCTCAATCTGCGCAGGCAGACACGAGACTGGACGTGATTTCTGTTCCTGAACGATTCAGCAACTTTATCGACCTTTGATTTTGAAGAGGAGCTGCCCAAAGGACTTTCTGCCAACTAAGGTGGAAATATATAAAGGAAAAAGAGGGCATGTAGCGATGGTGAGACACTTGAGAAGCACACCTTTGCACTTCTAGTACTTTTAACCACTTTTTTCATCATATTTCGTATCCTCCTATATGTCCAACTCCTCTTACAGTTGGTTTTCAGAAGGAGCGATTTTGGTGGGGGTCATATATGGGGGCACAGGGTTTTACAACTTGCACATTTGAAGGGCGTAATAAAAGAACAGCTACAAAATTCCAATAAAATTAGAAAAACAACAACGGAAAATAGGATATATAGTCCCTGTACACTTCTCACATTTGTCAGAGAGCATTTGCCCTTGGTAAGCCATATTTTCAGGCACTAGCCACTACAATCTACAGTATCATGCACCATTTCAAACAATAAATATCTTATCTATATACAAATACAAGTTCAGAGATCTAATACAAGTTCAGAGATCTCCTTAGTCAACCTCCTCGACAGTGGGACCCTCACCGCCACCAGGGGCAGCTCCAGCACCGGGCATACCTCCTCCAGGCATTCCTCCAGGCATTCCACCAGGAGCTCCTCCCTCAGCTCCGTAGAACTTCATAAGGATGGGGTTGGCAATACCCTCGAGCTCCTTCTGCTTATCGGAGTACTCTTCAGTAGCTCCGGACTGGGTAGCATCCAGGAACTCAATGGTCTCGTTGATGGCCTTCTCGAGCTTCTCTCGGTCAGCTTCATCAACCTTCTCCTTGAACTTCTCCTCAGAAAGGGTGTTCTTGAGAGAGTAAGTGTAGGACTCCAGACCGTTCTTGGCGGCAATTCGAGCAGCCTCCTTCTCATCCTCGTCCTTGTACTTCTCAGCGTCGTTCACCATTCGCTCAATTTCCTCCTTGGAAAGTCGGCCCTTGTCGTTGGTGATAGTGATCTGCTGGGTCTTTCCAGTGCCCTTCTCGACGGCAGAAACGTTGAGAATACCGTTGGCGTCAACATCGAAAGTAACCTCAATCTGAGGAACACCTCGGGGAGCAGGAGGGATACCGGACAGCTCAAACTTACCAAGAATGTTGTTATCCTTGGTCTGAGCTCGCTCACCCTCAAAGACCTGGATCAGAACACCGGGCTGGTTGTCAGCGTAGGTGGAGAAGGTCTCGGACTTCTTGGTAGGAATGGTCGAGTTTCGGGGGATGAGTTTGGTCATAACTCCTCCGGCAGTCTCAATACCAAGAGAAAGAGGAGCAACATCAAGAAGCAGAATATCCTGAGTAGAAGAGGAAGTGTCACCGGACAGAATAGCAGCCTGGACAGCGGCTCCGTAGGCAACAGCCTCATCGGGGTTGATGGATCGGTTCAGCTCCTTGCCGTTGAAGAAGTCAGACACGAGTTTCTGGACCTTGGGGATTCGAGTGGAGCCTCCAACAAGGACAATCTCGTTGACAGAGGCCTTGTCCATCTTGGCGTCCTTCAGGACCTTCTCAACAGGCTCAAGAGTGCCTCGGAAGAGATCCTGACAGAGCTCCTCGAATCGGGCTCGGGTGATGGAAGTGTAGAAATCAATACCCTCATAAAGAGAGTCAATTTCAATGGAGGTCTGAGCAGAAGACGAAAGAGTTCGCTTAGCTCGCTCACAAGCGGTTCGCAGTCGTCGGAGAGCTCGCTGGTTGGTGGAGATGTCCTTCTTGTGCTTTCGCTTGAACTCCTGAACAAAGTGGTTCACGAGTCGGTTGTCAAAGTCTTCACCACCGAGATGGGTATCTCCAGCGGTGGCCTTGACCTCAAAGATTCCATCTTCAATAGAAAGAAGAGAAACATCAAAGGTTCCTCCTCCAAGATCAAAGATGAGAACGTTTCGCTCGCCAGTCTCCTTCTTATCAAGACCATAAGCAATAGCGGCGGCGGTAGGCTCGTTAATGATTCTCTGGACATTAAGACCGGCAATAAGACCGGCATCCTTGGTAGCTTGTCGCTGAGAATCGTTGAAGTAAGCAGGAACGGTAATGACAGCATCGTTCACCTTGGTTCCAAGGTATCCCTCGGCAGTCTCCTTCATCTTTGTGAGAATCATGGAAGAGATTTCTTCGGGAGTGAACACCTTGGTCTCACCCTTAAACTCGACCTCGATATTGGGCTTTCCAGCCTTATCGATGATCTTGAAGGGGAAATGTTTGGCGTCGTTCTGGACCTCGGGGTCGTCGAACTTTCGGCCAATCAGTCGCTTGGCGTCAAAAACTGTGTTTGCAGGGTTCATGGCTGCCTGGTTCTTGGCAGCATCACCAATGAGTCGTTCAGTGTCAGTGAAGGCAACAAACGAAGGTGTGGTTCGGTTACCCTGGTCGTTGGCGATGATTTCGACTCTGTCATTGGCAAAGTGGGCCACACAGGAGTATGTGGTTCCCAGATCGATTCCTACTGCTTTAGACATGTTGTTTTGATGTGTTGTTTTCGTTTTTGTGTTGTTTTGTGATGGTTCATTTTCGTTGGATGACCTCGTCCTTTAATAGTCTTGGTGCATCCCTGCTGCAGGACTTCGCGATGTTTCTCGAAGGTGTGAGAAGAGATAAGAAGAAGCTTAACTTTATTCGTAGAACAATCTAGAAGAGTTGAGAAAATAGAGAATATTGTCGAAAAATCGAGAATATTCTGAGGGAAACACAAACATCAGGTCACGTGATAAGTTCGCTTCACGGTAGATGGAGCCTCTTCATGTGGCTTGAATGTTGTTTTATTGTACTCTTGGAGTTATGGGAGGTGAGTGGAGCAGTGTGAGATAGCCTGGGAGAGCGGCAATAGTCGTGACATTTCATCTAAGAAAGAGTAAGAAATCTGCTGATAACAGAGGTCAAGGACCATTTTCCGAAAGACTCTGTTTGACCGTCTTGATATTGCCAGTTTGTTAGGATTGAACTTCCGGGATTGGAGAAGGTAACTTGTGCTACACAGCTTGAACCAGTTAGGGAAAAATAGAGAGGATTCTCTGATTCTTGATACTTGCCATGATGTCTATAACTTCCAAACTCCATAGCATGATCTCACCTAATGGCTGGTGATACTAATGGACCTCAGCAGAAGGGCACCCAGAGAAAAGGTACTCGGAGGATTCATCTGATATGAAGAAGTATTGTTCGCCACGAAGAGGATCTGGTGAATTCACTTGCAAATAGTGGTATGTACCAGTACTCCTTACATACCATTGACGTATAATACATTTGCTCAGGATCAAGCTCCTGGTTTAAGTTGCGCTACGACGTGGGGAGCACTGTCTCAAACGCTGAACTCCACCCCTGGCTGCCGTTGGCCAAGATTTTAACCGTTCAACCATAGGCTTGTTCAGTTCCCGCCCTTGGTGCTCTTGGCGTGGTATACTTTGTCGACGATGATGTTGTGAAAGGGAGCCTGCTTCGACAATGATCGACAAGCTCTAATAACTCAAAGGTGGGTTCAAGGTGTACTACGAGACTACAGTACGTGAACGTCCGACATTGGAATGGAAATCTAAGAGTCAAACATACTGGTATGAAGGTAAGGCTGCTCCCGAAAACTTGCGTTGGAAATACAGTATCTACTTTGGAACAGCCACTGACATCGCTTCGAGCTTCATCACTTTGAAACCCTGTCCCTTTCAACTCTAACTCTCAGCGTTGCATCCAAGAGTAGAGGTGTTGGACTGTCGATAACTTCACAACCTAGGAGTAGCAGTCTACAACACCGATGTTGCTACCAATCAGCATACCTGCCTGATTCAACCCTGAGAAGCTCCTCCAATCTATCCCCTCTAATCAGTCTCCAGTGCATCGACTCTTCCTCCATATGCTCACCAGCCCCCCCACCCCTGGTTTATGAACCTTGCCACAGTCAGGCATATCTCAAGTTATGGCTATCATCAACGGCTCAAGCTGGGGTTTGAGATGTTGGCTGTTGAGGGCAGGCCGAACCAGCTTTCAAGTACCGGTACCGTGAAGATGTCTGATGGAACAGACTTGAGTGATACCCGATGAAAGACCCTACCTGGTACAATCAACTCTCCATACCCCACAACGCCCACCTCATCGAAATATACTCCAAAACTAGCTATATTTGCGTGCATACTGGTTCAATTGTCCTGCAGGTGCGGTTTCCTGAGTGTGTAGCTTCATATTGGAGTAGTTCATCAGCCAAATAAACACCCTACCGACGCAATTATGGGCTTTGAAGAACCGGGGAACTTCACCAACACTTCCTACACAGCCACTGTCAAAGTAGTAAGCTCTTTTCTCAGAGTACTTTATGGTCAATGTCACTCTGGGCAAAAGCAAATAGGAGTATAAACCTTGGAACTGATCGTCATCTTACTGAATGTATGTATTGAACTGGGTTTCAACATGTGGTCCGGGTGCTACATTGGCCTTTGGAAAAGTCTATCCATGAGCTGGGCATCTTATAGAGCCGTGAAGAGTCAATATATATACACATGTATATCCTTTCCTCCTCTTAAGCATCCACCCACCTACACAAAATGCTCTTCAGTAACCTCCTTCTCGCTACCATTGCAGCTGCTGGGGTCGTCCATGTCCCTCTTAGGGCCCGAGATGTATCTGATTCTCCTACTGTGGCTGCCCATCTCGCTGCTAGAGGAGTCGACCATGGTACTCAGAATATGGGATCTTGGTTCTACGAGGCCGAAATTGAAATTGGAACTCCTCCCCAGAAGGTGGTCACGTGTTTCGACACTGGATCTGCTTACCTCTGGGTTCCTGGAGCCAACTCCACCGCGTGTGAGGCGAAACAGTGCCAATCTCCTTTCGATAACAGAAAGTCTTCTACTTGGAAGTACAACCGAGAGACCAAAAACTGGGGAGGAGTGGGAAACTTTGGTGTTGATACAGTCAGCTACGCAGGCCAGACACTTGGGGATTTTCAGGTCTGGGTTTCCAAAGATAAGATGAAGGACAACTTTGGTATTTTTGGCCAGTCTGCTTCTGACGATCCCACCAACTCTTTTGTTCAGGGTCTTGCTCATGCTGGAAAGATTCCTCGAGCAGTCTACTCTCTCAACTCCGAGAAGCCCATTCTGTACCACGCAAAGTCCAATGCCGGTATTGTTACCAATGTCTACTACGGTGGCTTTGATCGGGCCAAGTACGAGGGTCCCCTAACCACCATCAAGGTCAACACCCATGGTGGTTACGCCATGCCTCTGGGTGGTTTGTCCATCAAGGGAAAGAAGGTCAAGACCGAGAAACCTCTGGAGATTGTTTTGGATACTGGAGGAGTTGATGTTCGTCTTCCCAACAGCACTCTTGCTGAGATTTCCAGACAGAACGGTGGTGAGGGTAGATACGAGACTGGAGGCTACTACAGCATCGACTGTGCTGGTAAGCCTGAAATCACATATGAGTTTGGATACACCAAGATTGATGTTGACTTGACCACTTATATCAGCAAGACTTCCAATGGACAATGCAGACTGGAAGTCCCCATTGTTAGCGATAAAGACAGTCTTTTGCTGACTGGCCCCGCTATGATCTCCAAGGCTTTGATTATCTATGATAACACTCGAGACACTATCACTATTGGAAAGGCCAAGTACACCGATGAGTCTGATATCATTGAGCTCACTGGCGATATTCCCGGTACTGTAAAGTATGAGGACTGGCTCGCTGGCAAACCTCTTTCCGAGGCCCTCTCTGCCTCCAAGACCTATAGC
Organism: Yarrowia porcina; assembly: GCA_900519025.1. Classification (NCBI taxonomy): domain Eukaryota; kingdom Fungi; phylum Ascomycota; class Dipodascomycetes; order Dipodascales; genus Yarrowia; species Yarrowia porcina. The sequence goes on along the minus strand of ULGT01000004.1, from coordinate 46,494 downwards.
ATCCCTGAATCTAAGCCTTCTGCATAGATGAGTTGTGCTAATGATTTGATGAATTTGTTTACAATTAAATATCAGAATAAATTAAATATCAGAATAAATTTAAAAAATATCGGAATAAATTTTAAAAATATCAGAATAAATTTAAAAATATCAGAATAAATGAAATGTCAGTACAGTACCGTCTAGCAGCTACCGTAGATATCAATACCGGTACAGTTCATAGCCTCAAACTGTTGTATCGAGCGCAGGAAGCTTTAGCAGAGGAAATGAGCCTCATAATCTCTCGGTTGCTCTTGTAGGTGTTTCCCATCGTAATCGCATACAACTCAAGGTGAAGGCGCTCATCTATTCTTCCCTGGTTTCTATAATGTGCAAATATTCGTCGCATTTCTCGTTGACGGCGCTTCCAGAGTACTAGCCGAGGTACTGGTATCTGTCGCTTGTATGATGGGTCCATCTTGGTTTGCTGGAGAGTGTTAGCTTGTGACGAATCGTATCATATGTAGAAAAGAACTTGCAAATCCATGCTGTATATATATCAAAAAGATATTATGCGAGGGTGACCAGGTTTTTTATTTTGGGGTCACGAGTTTGCCCATCATGAGTCATGAACTCACAAGTGACTCATACAAGTAATGGCTGACTAAAGGGTGGCAAAAAAAAGCGTTCTTATGAATGAAGTGCTTTGAGTAGTGCTCATCATGGTATTTCTACTCTCTCAGATAGAATGATATTTAAATCGCCACTTACTGTAACGCAACAGTTCTCCGTGGCAAGTACATACGACGAAATGTTAAAGGTTAGCTTCGTAAAGCTGAATTGAAAATACAAGTAAACGATTATTATCAACACCGTGAAAATTAAAAGACACAAAATAAGACGTTTCGTTTAGTAGTATCGCTGTGTTGTTATAATGATCCTCCTCCATGCTAGTCTCTGATAACGTACTCAGTCATCTCGCTTATGCAATGTCATGTAGTCCACCAAATTACCCGATCAAGATCTCGATTTGACGCGGTCCCTGAAGTAGCTTCTACAAGCTGGTTAATCTTCTAAAAAGTACACCGGCCTAAAAGTAGTTTTCTTACCGGCCTCCTCACCAAAGTCGACTCTACTTACTGGCTTATACGGGCCTCCAATATCAGACAGGATTGAGCAATGTATTACTATTTTGGAGCTACTTATCGGTATGCTGATTAGAAGATAACGCTTTATTAGCCAATCTCGCGGCAGCACGATCAGCCCGGGTTCTCGGTTTTGCTACTGGCTCCGATGCAGCTGTCACCGCAACAGGCTCCTGTGCGGCTGAAGTAGCTCGCCCAGCTCGAGTTCTCGTAGATACAACAGCTCCCTCTTGTAGAGCCGCCTCTACAGCCGATTTCTTAGCAGCCGATTTCTTTGCAGCTGGTTTCTTTGCCGCCGGTTTCTTTGCAACCGGTTTCTTCACTGCCGATCTTTTAGCCGCCGGTTTAGCCGCCGGTTTTTTCGGAGGCGGTTTCTTGGAAGCTATTCTGGTTGGCTGTTTTCTTGCGGTGCTCTTTGCAGGTTCCGGTGCCTCTTCTTCGTTCTCTTCACCCAAAACGGCGCTGTTATTTTCCTCCTCGCAAGATGGCAGGTTCTGCAGACTTCTGTTGAACTCCGATTCAGATCCAGTTGTGATATCCGGCTGTCGATCATGCAAGTATAGCGAGCCGAGTTCAGGATGAGTCTCCAAAATGAGCTCATGATCGAAATGAGCGTCAGACCACGGTCCATCGTATGGCTGCTTTTCAGACACTGGTTGTGGAGCTGGTTGAGACGTGGAGGCAAGCTGTGCAACTGGTTCGGGTGATACTGACTCAGGTAGTTCAGCTGGTTGGGGGGATACGGGTGCAGCTGGTTGGGGAGATACAGGTGCAGCTGGTTGGAGAGATACGGAAGCAGGTTCCGTGATCTGCTCGGGAGATACGCTTGCAGGCTCTACTGGCTGGGGAGAAACGGATGCAGGTTGTTCAACTGGCTCGTGAGATACAGGTGCAGGCTGATCAGCAGGTTGGGGGGATACTGATGCAGGCTCTGTGATCGGCTCGGGAGATACTGGTGCAGGCTCTATGCACGGCTGAGCGATAGGAACAAGGGCAGCTGGTAGAACTGGTGAAACAGACCGACTTCTGTTAGCTGGCTCATTCAAAATTTGGGGGATTTCCTCTTCGGCTTGCTCGATGATCGAGTCTGATGAGATCTCGATAGGCAAAAGATTATTGGTGTGGTGGACGAGGGGAGGTTCACTCTGGCTCTGAGTGGTTGTCACAGGATTCTGGTCAAGCTCATCTAGATCAATAATTGGTGTAGCCTGTGCTGGAACAGGATCAGTATGTACAGTCCTCACAGCAGCAAATAAAGAGGAAGCAAATAGAGAGTCAACGTGAGACATAAGATCGGAAGAATTAGCAGGCCGGTATCGAGTTTGTTCCGTTTGTACGTTGCGCCGGGCCCCCATTTCCCTGTTCCTGTTGCGCCAAGCTTCATTCTTCGACTTGCTGTAAAAAGGAGGCCATGGAGCATAGTCTGGATCCAAAGAGGCGACGGGAGCTGCTCCTCTGTTTTCCTTGTTTGACTCCTGTCTCATTGACATGTGATCTGTAGCAGAAGATGTGACGGGAGCGTTCTCTCTGTTCGAATCCTCTCTCAACCTCAATGGTACATGGTCTGCATGCGAAGAAGAGACTGGAGCTTTGCCTTTGATCGACTCCTCTCTCAAATTCAATGGTACATGGCCTGTATCCAAAGAGACTGGAGCTTCCTCTCTGTTCGACTCCTGTCTCAACCTCAATGGAATATGCTCTGTAGCCAAAGAGGAGACCGGAGCTTTCCCTTTGTCCGACTCGTGACTCAATGGAACATGATCTGCAGCCAAATATGAAACTGGAGCTTTCCCTTTGTTCGATTCATGACTCAACGGAATATGATCTGTAACCAAAGATGGGATAAGAGCCTCCCCTCTGCTTTCTTTCGACTCCTGTTTCAACCTCAACGACAGTTCATGAATATGCTGGTCAATGTTGGTTTCGTCAAGATCAGGGATCTTCATTAGTTCATCAACCCTGAGCCGTATACTCTGGTTGACAAGATCTTGAATGGAATTTTTATCATCTCTGTTGACGAAAGATTCCAAAGCCCGGCCCATTTCAGGAACAGAGAGCAAATCCATGGCATCATCTCCCAGCTGCTTCTCCACTAGGTCTTGCATGTTGAATTTTTCCATATCCTGAATGGGGGCTTCTGGACGTCCACTTGCTCCTGCAGTTCTACTGGCTGGTAATTCATGAGTCTTCTTCTTGTAAAAGGCCACAACGTCACTCCCGTTTGCAACGCGACCTATGAATCTGTTTGAGAAACGTTGGGGGTTTCCAACTTCATAGCCTCCAGAGTACTCGACACGCAGACGAATCAGTGGAAGTGGAGCTAGACCTTCATGACTATCGATTTCTCGATTGTTATCAGCAAGCCACATTGCATTTGCCTTTTGAATCATTCCCTCAACCTCAATGTGAAGATACTTCAACACAGGCTTCAACGAGTCTCTTCCAGGACTAATGCCACAGTGGGCCAACTCAATAGTCTTCATCAAGAAAGGTCTCACAGTCTTGAGAGGAATCTTTTCAAGAGTGTAGTTCTTTCCGGTGACATTCATAATGAAGATATGCTTGCGTCTAGTTTCCGCCTCACACAGTGAAGTTGCCACTGATGATCCTGCTTGCAAGACTTCGAAATTTCCTTCGGGAATTCTTTCTGGTTCAGGAATGCACTCATGTTCGTGGCCCCAAATAACCATATCCAGGAAGTTTGGCAGAAAGCTAGTGGGCAAATAAGAGGTTTCTGTGTGAGAAGTTCGGTTCTGATGAACTGCCATGAGAGAAAACCAGTCTTGGTTGTCCTGTGGACGCAGAAACTCGACATTTCCAGAGGTGAAAGTACGAAAGAGTCGCTCGTCTCGTACATTTGCAAGACCATAAAGAGCCAGGTTGGTGGAGCCTTTCTTGAAAAGTAGCGGAGACACTGTGATATCGTCGTTCTGGGGAACTTTTCCAAAGTGATTAATTAGCCCCGAGGCTGCTAGGATATCGTTGGGATAAACCACAGGGTTTCCTTCTCCATCATCATGATTTCCCGCAATTGCAAAAACAGGTATGGATACATTGATGTTCAAATCTTCATAGTTGAGATAATTGAAAGAGCAATGATCCAGGGTCTCAGAGGGATCACTCATAAGCTGCAGTTCACAGGGACGTTCTCCATAACAATACTCTCGTAATGTCTGTATCACGTGATGTAGGGTCTTCTTGCTGGGCTTGTTGGAATCAAATAAGTCTCCTGCTTGTAGAACCATGTCGACATCTTGACTTTGAGCAATTCCCATAATCTCGTGAAACGTCTTCCACGCGTCATCGCCTCGAATGGGGTCGCTATCCTTGTAGCCCACATGATTATCTGTGGTTATCAGGATTTTTATCGTGTCTCTGTTTTCTAGTGACATGGTGTAGTTGACGGTGAATAAGGACACATGGTATCAGTATATCGTACTTGTAGCTCTTACTTTCGTACAGGTCAGAAGCCTCATATTGACACCTCATAGAGCCAATTTGAAAGACGAGAAAGACTCCTATGCACTTGACTTGAAGATGGAAAAAGCACAACGGAATTATAGGGCCTAGACTGACCTTGAATTGAAGGAGGAGAGGTTGAAGTTGCTGTGATACACAATCTGGAGGTCATTCTTGAGATACCACCATAAGAAAGGGTCTCCACAGCAATATCAAATGAGTTGAATACCCAAATAACGTCAGGATGACATCTGAACTCATGATAGGAACCAGTTGTATCGGTACAGGGTAGGGTCGTTTGACCTAAACACTACTGAAGATCACCAAAGCAACACCTAAAACTCAAACACGAGTAAGGTTACATATCAAGATAATTAAATCACACCAGTGCTGTTTCCCAGGCGCGAGGAAATCATGCTTGATGATGCATGATGATGCATACAGAGGCACCTGAGCAAGGTTTAAAAGCGAATTATTGGTGAGAACTACGTCAGCACATAAAAACTCCTAAATCAACCCTATAGAACATAAATAACTATAATGTTTGGTATCAAAATGCTCCCCCTGATCTCCTCTTTATTTTGGCACTACTTTATACCTGTTTTATTATTCACACCGTTCTCTTATTGGAAATGCAATTTGATGTTCCTGACAAGGGGTTTGTGGTAATATGAGGAATTCCAAAATATTATCTTTTTATTAGCACACAGAGGAACTGGAAAGAAGAGATGGTAAAGTGTTTTCTGTATCAAGAAAGCGTGTAGCCATATCTCCCTAATGTTTCGGTCTATTCAACACACTTATCAATTCCATCGTTATACAAGCACATCTCTTCAGGAGTATCTTTCCACATGTATCCACCCATCTCAATGGCAGAGGTCAGATTCATGTCTTCATGGAGACCAGGTTCCCAACCAAAAACCTTAAAATTCAGGACTAGTTTTTTGTATCGTAACTTCGAAATTGTAGCTTTGTGTCAGAGTGCCTGTAATTGTGCACCTCTACCAATACACACCACAACACCACACACCAGCAGCGACAATGACACCCCACAGCAAGTACAGCAACTGATACCAACGTGAGTATGAAGGCTTTGGACAGTGGTGACCCTGGATGATATCCCCAATCCTACTGGTACCAACCAAGAGACACAAACGCAACCAGTAAGCACCCGGGGGGCCGAGATGCCAGCTGTTCAGAGAACGAGGGAGAATGCATACAGAGAGCAGCACTGTTGACCCTCCTGCCTGAAGACGCCACGTGTACGGTACTTGTCAGGAAGGGTGGTTTGGGGATACTTCCCAGAACCCGAGGGTAGTACATAAGAGCAGAGCCCACGCCTATGCAGGATCACGGATCAGAGAACGATAACCTCTGCTGAAGGGCCACACGCTCTTAGTGATAGAGCTCATGCCTTGAGGAGCCAGCTGATTGTTCAATTCAGATGGTCGCTACCTGAGAATGCTCTTGCCGCATCCCTGTGCATTCCCTTACACTCAGCAGGATGCCTAAATCGCCCTGTTGCTTTCACGATATTGTATCGTACGAACTCTCAAACAAGACGAGGCCAACAAGAAGCCATTTCCTTCTTAAACTGATCTACCTAATTCTAAAGGGACTGGCTTCCCTGTGAAACACCCTGAGTCGGGGCTACTACAAGCTCCATTTACCTGCCCCCTCAAGGTAAATATCAAAGCTTGCTTCTATATGAATAAAATCGGTGCATTCACACAATACAATCTACACTACAATCAAATCACTCAGAAACCATCAATTCAATTACATTGTCCAAACAGTCGAAATCATTCGGCTGGCTCGATAGCCGCCACAACATCTCCAGTATCCACCATATCGCCATTTGCGTGGTAGAGCTTGACCACCTCTCCTGCAACGGGAGCTCTGACAACCATTTCAGTCTTCATAGCCTCCACCACAAGAATCGCCTGGCCCTTGTCAACTGACTCTCCCACAGACACCAAACTTTTCCAGAACCGGCCAGTGACTTCAGAGAATACTTGGACAGCAGAGTCTGGCAAGGACACCTCATCCACAGAGACTTTAGTTTTACCAGATGTCAGATCTTCGTTGGCGATCTTGATCAGCTTGGTAAAGTCATCTCGACCTTCAGCCTGAGAGGCAATGTGAGCCTCGATGGATTCAGAGTTCTCCTTGAGCCAGGAAGAGTACTTGCCATAGTCAAAGACCGACTGCTCCATCTCCACTGCGTATCTACCATTCTCCACCTCCGTGGTAATGTGGTTGAGCTCCTCTTCATCAACAGGGTAGTACTCAATCTGGTCAAAGGGTGAGAAGAGCCAGGGCCGGTCCTGCCCCAGGGACAGCTTGTCCCAAATGGGGATGGTTCTACCGACCAGCTGGTAGCCACCAGGGGAGTCCATGGTGTAAATGGCCATGTACATACCTCCGATACCCACAGTGCCGTTAGCAGTGTATGTTCGAGAAGGGTTGTACTTGGTTCCAAGTAGTCTGTGTCGGGGATCTAGAGGCACAGTTACAGGAGCTCCAAGGAACACATCTCCAAGACCCAGAACCAGAAACCGAGCAGTGTAGAGGATATCTCTGACCTGAGATCGATCAGAGAGCTTGTTGACACGCTGTAGGAAGTCGACATTGTTGGGCAGCCAGGGAGCCTTGGATCGGATAGTCTCTTGATACCGCTTAACTGCTTCCAGAGTTTTGGAGTCCTCGAAACACATTGGCAGGCGGATGATTCGAGATGGTACTTGCCAGGTCTCAACAAACTGCAATCGCTTTTCACAGTCAATCAAAGAGTGTAGAACAGAAGAGCGGGAGGCAGAAGAATGGAACTCTACCAAGACAGAACGAACTCCACGAGACATCTCCACGATCCCCTTTGCCGACAGCTCGACGGCTTCGATGAGTTTGTGAATACGGTAGGAGATGTTGATGTCCATGTTGTTGTCGCCATACTCCACTAAAATGTACCTGTCACCAGCCTGACGATAAACCACGAGAGGAGTGGATGAAGAGGCTGGAATGGTGTAGATGACTGGGTTCTCGTAGTCCTCCAGTGCAAGTAGGTCATCAACAGATTCATAACAAGAGCCTTGTAGATTGATGATGGTTCGCTCCTGGACCTTTCTCAGTTGTCGAGCAGAGTCGACGGACATGGGAACAAACTGTACAGTATCTCCAGGCTTGACTTGGCCAATCTTCCACAGCTCAGCTTCGACGACAACAGCTGCACAAACAAAGCCACCGAGAGAAGGGCCATCACATGTCAGAATGACGGGTTCATCTCCAGTGAAATTGATAGCTCCTAAAGAGTAGACGTAGTCGTGCTGATTCGAGGGATGTAGACCAGCTTCATCACCATCCTCTCGAGCCCAGACAGGTTTGGGACCAATAAGACGAACACCAAATCGGTTCGAGTTGTAGTGAATCTTCCACTTGGCCTCGAAGAAGGTGTCCATCCAACCATCAGCAAAGAAGTCAGGTGAGCCATGAGGGCCACAAGTGACTCCAACAGTCCAGTTGTTGCCGTATCTAGGGATCATTTCTGTAGACGCTGGTGCGGGCTCTGCGATAGGAGCAGGGATGGAACAAGATGCCAGCTCGGGCTCACTCACATAAATCACATCACCAAACTTGAGAGTTCGACCGTTGAAACCTCCAAGATTACCAAGAGCAAAAGTAGACCGAGAACCAAGATACTCAGGAATAGACAGACCATTTCGAATAGCAATGTAGAGTCTGCATCCTGAGGTGAGACGACCAGTTGCCAGTGTCTGACCTGCCTTGACAATTACAGGTTTCCACATCTCGATGGAATCACCGTTGAGAGTGATATCGGCAGATCCACCAGTCACAGCAATAACTGCACTGCTATGGAACAAAATAGACGGACCTATCAAAGTAGCTTCTAGAGCAGGAGCACTAGGGTGGTTACCCACAATCTGGTTAGCCACTCGGAAAGCATAGGAGTCCATAGGTCCTGAAGGAGGAACTCCAATATGCCACAACTTGGTTCGGCCAGGGTAATCCTGAACAGTGGTGTAGGAGCCAGGGTCCATAATCTCAATCGCATTGGGAGTGTAGTTGAAGGAATCAAGCACCCTGGTAGACACTTTGGCCTCAGCATACATTTGAGAAGCGACAATGGACCTGAGGTAGTTCAGATTGGTGGAAACTCCGTTCACGACAGTATCCTCCAAGGCTCTCTGAAGCTTCTGGAGAGCATCGGCACGATCTGAACCATGGACAATGATCTTGGCAAGAGTCGGATCATACTCGGCAGAGATTTTGGTTCCACGAGTAATCCAAGTATCGACCCGAACATCATCAGGGAAGTGGACTTCAGTAAGTTGGCCAGGAGACGGTACAAATCCCTTGACAGGGTTCTCAGCGTAAAGACGAACCTCCATAGAAGCACCCGACGGACTCTTACCACGCTGGACTTCAAAGTCAGGAGCCTTACCAGCTGCAATCAGAATCATCCACTCCACAAGATCCAGACCAGTAACATACTCGGTAATGGGATGTTCCACCTGTAGACGAGTATTCACTTCAAGAAAATAAAACTCGTTCCGCTGCTCATCGAAAATGAACTCCACAGTACCAGCACCTCGGTAATTGAGGCTTTTGGCCAACTTCTCGGAGACTCCCATCATCTTGGCTCGGGTCTCAGCAGGCAAGTTGGGTGCAGGAGTCTCCTCAATCACCTTTTGGTTTCGTCGCTGAAGAGAACAGTCTCGTTCACCAATAGCAATGGCGTCTCCCTTGCCGTCACCGAAAATCTGAACTTCGACGTGTCGAGCATTCTCCACAAACCTCTCCATGAACACACCGTCATCTCCAAAAAAGGACTTGCCCTGATGCTTGACAGTTTCAAAGGCTTCCTTGAGATCTTCAGGTGTATCAACTCTCTGTAGACCAATACCACCTCCTCCAGCTGTACTCTTGATCATCAAAGGGTAATCGAGACTCTGAGCGGCCTGATCGGCTTCTGCAACAGTTTCAATCAGACCAGTGCCAGGAATAAGAGGTACACCAGAAGCAAGTGCAATTTCTCGAGCAGAGTGCTTGAAACCGAGCTTTCTAATGGAGTCACCAGTCGGACCAATGAAAACAATACCGGCCTTGTCACAGGCATCTGAGAAGTCAGCATTCTCAGACAGAAAACCATAACCTGGCAGAACTGCCTCGGCGCCAGTCTTCTTACAGGCAGCAATCATCTTCGGAATGGATAGATAAGTTTCAGTGGCAGTAGTACCCTCTAGAGAAACAGAGTCGTCAGCGTCCAGAACATGCTGAGAGAATCTGTCTGGCTCGGAAAAAACAGCAACAGCTTTGATACCCATCTTTCGAAGAGTCTTGATGAGTCTCACCGCTACTTCTCCTCGGTTAGCCACCAAAACTGTCTGGAAAGGCTTGGTTTCTTCGACAAGCTCGGTATCAGCCTGGTAGGCTTTCCAGCCACCAAACTTGGTGATATCCTCTGCGTCTTCATACCCTAGTTGTTCACAAATAAATCCCTTGACCCACTTTCCATCAGAGAGCTCAACACTTCCAATACCTAGAGGATGAGGTACCATGGAAACGAACTCACCAAAGGTTTCATACGGTACATCCCAGACCTCAACTTCAATAGCTTCACCTTTAACAGTCTTGTCAGAAGGCATAACACGTCTAAGACCAGGCTTTGAAGGCTCGGTGTTTGCAAGGGCATAGAGTCGATAATCATCTGAAGTCGTGGTTCGGCCAGAAAGAGTAGCCCTGACCTTTTGGAGCTGCCAATTGAGCGACATGCCAGTCAGATGGGCTCCAACAACTGCCAAGGGAATAGTTCGAGGCTTACTGTCAACGATAGAAGGAGTCAAGCAGTCTCGTTTCTTAGCAGAGAACTTGTCCTTATGCAGAGCACCGATGGGTCGAGAAGCAGGCAGAAACTTCTGGGCCACGTCCAGCAGAGCGTAGTCGTTGAACTTCTGGGAGATCAGAGTGACACCAAAGGGAAGGCCGTCAGGTCTAAAACCAACAGGAATAGCCAGAGCAGAGAGATCAGCCAGATTGACAAAGTTGGTGTAAGTACCTTGACGAGCATTGACAGCGACAGGTTCCTTGGCAACTGATTCCATAGTCGGAAACAAAGGACAAGTTGGAGCAATCAGACCATCAACAGAAGAAAAGATTTCCTCAATCTTTCTGATGATTCCTCGGCGTTTGTACTCATAGTCAAAAGCGTCAGCTGCAGAAAACTCCTCGGCCTTCTTGATGATACCATACACAGTTCCATCCATATCCTCCTTTCGGCTCTGCATAAAGTGTCGGATTGTAGCGTATCGCTCTGCCACCCAAGGGCCCTCATAAAGACATTGGGCAAGTTCATACAGAGGAGAAAAGTCAACACTGACTACCTTGACACCCTGCTTTTGCAGTCGATCGATAGCTTGGTCGAAAAGAGCAGGGTTGAGCTCTTCACCGAACCAGAGAGGGTTCTCAGGGATGGCAAAAACAGGAGTGGGTCCAAAAGTCTTCAGAGGGCGCTCCGGCATTTGTCGAGAATAACAGTCGTCTTTGTCAAAGTGCACAGCAATATCGAACACCAGCTGGGCGTCAGAAAGCACCAGTGCAAAGATGGAAATACAGTCCAGAGTCTTACAGGCGGGTACTGCACCTTTGGAAGAAAAGAGACCAAAGGTTGGTTTCAGTCCAATCAGATTATTGAGAGAAGCTGGAACTCGACCTGACCCTGCAGTATCACTTCCAAGAGAAAAGGGGACAAGGCCTCGAGCAACCACGGAGGCAGAGCCCGCAGAAGAGCCGCCAGAAACGTGCTTGTCAGAGAAGGTGTTGGGGGTCTTTCCGTAAGGAGAACGAGTGCCGACCAGACCAGTGGCAAACTGATCCAGATTGGTTTTGCCAACTACAATACCTCCAGCTTCCTTGATGAGCCGAATTATAGTGGCATCTTCCTTTGCAACGTACAGGTAGGCAGGACATGCCACTGTGGTAGGAAATCCAGCCACATCGATGTTGTCTTTAACCGCAAACGGGATTCCAAAAAGGGGGAGAGACTGTGTTAGAATTGTATCAAATCAAAAGATACAGGTACCTCTTTTCAGCTTTACTCACCTCAGGACTCTTCTTCATCAGCTGAAGTTCCTTCCATTGCTTGTTAATGAGATCGGTCGAAGCAATGGTGATCCAAGCGGGATCGCCATGCTGGTAGTCTTTAAAGGTGGCTACGAGGTCCAACACTCGATGTCGGGCCTCTTCATAAGATGACTTTGTCTGTGCATCCTTCCACTCGGCAATTGTCCAGCCGATTGTTTCACACATGTTGTTCGTTACACCTCAATTACTTCATGAGCTGCCTCCCCAGTATATAATTACATGAACGGACCAAGGTCTATACGGTTGACGTAAATTATCTCACTTTACGATAAGAGAAGCCTTTGTGTATACCCGCACGAGTGCAGTATATTGCCCCATGTAGATAACGGTCGGTGAAACAATCAAACGTTGGCGTAGACTTTGGAACCATCGTGACAGTTAGACCTCGAGACTCTGCTCAACACCCAGTCTCTTGTGAGGTTGAACACATCTAGTCGTTCACAATAAATACTTCAAAATAACTCTCTGGTCTTCATGGTTACTAGCCGCCAAATTGTATCGCTCAAGCTCTTCGCAATAGACATGACCAGAAACAACTTGACTGGTACACGTCAAAATCACTTTACTGCTGGGGTCTCGATAGTTTAGTTCGGAGCTTCTTTTTGACGTTGTTCATCATCTCCGTTGGATCATGCAATAGTTAACGGGTTATCATCGTGAGAACCGCTGACCATATGATACTCCTAGATGCCCATGCTCTTAAATTGATGATCTTCATAGACGCCTCTTATATTATAGCCAACAATATGTTCACACTTCTCTACCCTTATGTCGTCCATTACAGGTAGTGCTGTCTCACCTGTCAGGCTTATCTAAGCTATCGCTAGCTTATCTACTTGACATCAGCACCATGGCTTATCTCTTAAAGCTCTGGACCTTGGCGCGCGGCTACATATCAACCACCAGAAATTGGCCTCTTCTTCGCATTGAATCTGGAAAGGAATACGATGCTATCTCGGTATTGTTCGAATACAGGTGGGAATTATTTTTTAAAAAAAATCAATAAATAAATATTTAATAAATAACAAGTAAAGACATGTTTTTTTCTGAGGCATGTACAGTATGCTGAATCGACCTGCTAAAATGTTCCATGTCCATTCTCAACATCGCCGACACCATGCTGCTGATGGGCGTTATCAACAAGAGTAGACGAATGAGAGCTTGGGAGGGATCGGTCTTGGCACTCAGTTCTCCACTCCTCTGGACACTCAGCTGGCAAATTTGGCAAATTGACTCTTAGAAGCTCTCTCTTTCCGCCTTTTCTGTGGTTCTTATAAGGGGCAGATGTGGGTTTAAGAGGAGCCCTATCACTCATAGTCGGATTAGTGACACTCACCTCCACAGGAATGTGTTGCTCCTGGTGAAGAAGATTGTGTGCATGGTCGCCAAACTCCAGATTCCTCCACGCAGAACTGTAAGCACCTGATGTACTAGTCGGCATGGGTAGGCCGTCACTGAGGGTGCAGTTGGTGTTGCTGCTACCGTCTGCATGAGCCCATGGTCCATCCTTTATCAACTGGACGAAAAAGTATCGCCAATGAGGATCAAAGTCGTCAAACCGCAGCTTGCGATCAAGGTCGTAATGGATGACTTTCAACATGTGGTAACAAGGGATACCTGTAGATATGTAGAATTTTTCTGTGCACGGAGGGAGAGGAAGTCGTTTCTCATAAAACTCCCCCAACTTTCGCAGACCCAGGTGAACTTGCCAGAGAGCGTATTCCGAAATGCACCACCAGACGTCTTCAAACAGTGGAACTTGCCAAAGGCTTCGGTGAATCATATCGTAGGCGTGTTCCTGTCTTAGTCGTGTGATACATTCTCGAGAACCCTCCATGAGCTTCACACAGACCGAGAAAAGACCCTGAAGGTTGTCATCCCATTGTTGTTTGTAATTACCACGATGCCCCGTCACTCGAGACGACGCCCGGTTAAAAAACGACCTGTGATGGCCAATATGGGCTTTGGCAAAGTATGGAAGCTTTTCTGCCCATTCTGAGTCAAAGTTTTCTTCCATTTCAGGGAAGTCGCGCTTCCACTCTGCAATTGCGTCGTTCATCTCGTCAATGGTAGGAGCGTCAATGATCTTGTCCCAGCTGCCTTGAAAAGCCCGAATTCTCGTGTCGTTCTTAATGTTCTGACGAAGAGTTCTGAAGACGGTTTTGTTCACATGCCAAAGACAAATTATGGGCTCACAGCCAGGGAAAACTTGTCTTACGGCTTCAGTAACCTGCATGTCACAATCGGTGAGAATGACTTTCGGGTGACTTATTTGATAGTCGTCAAATACCTCTCGAAGTCTTCCAAGCACCCAACCGAATGAAGAATGCTTTTCACCCGATAGGAATGCTGAACAAACCGGTATGGTGCGGTTGTTCGAGTCGACTGCAACCACTTTAAAAAGGCGAGTCTTGTAACTGTATGTCTTCGAAGTGCAATCGAGGGCAAGAACCTCCGAGTAAGTTTTCACAAAGGGGATAACATCTCGGTGCATGAAAAATAAGTCACTCAAAGGGAATGCATCTTTATCTCCAACAAGAGAGTTAAGCCTGTACGCGAATCTGAACAAATTGCCATGCCCAAAGAAACCCATTATAGCAGCAGCTTCCTTCTGTCCTTCGCTGCAATGCACACCATCATGGAATGGAAGAGAGCTTACTGACGAATCAGCAAGAAGGGCCTTGATTGGGCAGTCCTCCTTCACTAGCTGCTGGACCACATCTCCACATCTAGTGGATCTCTAAACAGCTCCAAGTTCTTTTTAGCGTTCTTAAAATGTGCTCCAGGATAGAAACTTGGCAGGTGGTTGTGTTCACGACATGAACGTTGCGAGCCATCAATGTACCATCTTCCCTTCTTGGCAATAGCCTGTATTTTGAAAGAGCATGTACCCAGCCGAGTCCTAGTATGGCGTTTCACGTTACCAGGACCCGTGGGTTTTTGGGGATCTCTTTTGTGTCTATCGCAGAGGAGTACGGATGACCATTTGGTAGTGCTTCCTCGAACAAGAGAATAGCCTCTTGAGATACTCCACGTCTGCGCAAATTTCTCTAGTTGATTAAAGTCCTCGAAACCCGCAAAGCATGGGGGGAAAATGTCATCCTTCCAAGTACCTGAGACACCCCAGTCGACGACACGAAAGGAGTCGACCAGCTTCGCCACGGTGGTTTCAGACTCTCGCTGAGGAAACATTTCTTCCTCCATGGCCTTGATCATTCTATCCAACTCATTTGGAGGATAGTAGTTCTCGAATTTCTGGATCGGATGGAACTCGGCTTCATCTGGAGAATCCGGCTCGTCTGAAGAATTCGGCTCGTCATCGGCTCTGATGTTGTCTGTCGTTGCGAAACTGTCCCCTCCGTGGATCGGCTCATATGAAGAATGCGGCTCGTATGAAGAACAGTAGTTCGTAAATGTCTCCATCGCCTGGGAAACGATTGGAGTGGGCTCATTCTCGGGTTCTTCAGTCTCGATCGGCGGGGAAACGATTTGAATGGGCTCATTCTCGGGTTCTTCGGGTGGAGCTGGTTTGAGACAATTCAGGTCGTAAGTACCAGTTTGGAGAGCGAAAATCAAATAGTCTTGAAAAGACGGAACCGCGTTAATAAATTGAGATAGGAAGAGGTCCATGGTGTCATTTTGAATCATGTGTTTCAGCGCATCGTCTGGGATTTTAGAGAAGATAAGAATAGATATCACGAACGTGTTGTTGTCAACGCGCAATAGCAACGCCATCAAGTCATTGAAAAATGCTTCATCTGTGGCGAGCACCCTTGGGAGCCAAGTTCCATCGTACAATGGACTTCCAATAAGAGTACTTTCGTAGAAAGCTAGCCGTTGGTCTAGTTGTCGGTGCTGCTCGTAAGGATCCATCGGCTAAAAAAATAGCTGTTTGTGGGTGTTGACACGCGTGAGCTGTACGTACGCGTTTTTCTTAATTGAACTTTAGCGTGAATTAGGTTGGCATGAAAAAGGAACAACCAGCCTCCCCAAATTCAACATGGATCGGATATTTAAAAGCGCTTCGAAAAATCTATGCGAGAAGTGTGCGACTTGAATGGCGTGCATACTGGAGCAGTTTGTCCCTAGACGGTCTTTTTTTTTTTTCTTTTTCTTTTTTTACATTATTATTATTATTTATTTATTCATTTTATTTTATTTTATTTCATTTTATTCTGATGCATGGAAAAAACGTTAAGGCTCCCTCCCTGGGAAGATCCCGATGCTACACAATCTGACCCTGGTTTTTTGTTGGCTCCCTCCCTCATAGCTAAAGGGTGGCTGTTGTTTTCGCGCATCGCATCACATCCTATGATACCAACTCTTTGATACCATTAGCGTGATATTGGTAAGGAATCTGCCCCCTTTGAAGGCTTACTACATGTACGAATACAAGTACAAGAAGTACACACACATGCTTACCAAATACTATTGCTAATACTAAGAAATTCCCTACTTCTACCTGAGAACTAGCCACCTTTATCTCCATCTTTCATGACAAAATCAATGAATGGCTCTTGGTCCCTCAATTCATAGGCATCAATGATAACCTCATAGATTTCCCTATCCATCTCCACGACTACGGGATTTCGGGCTTCTCTGTTGTTGGCCAATGGAGCAATCTCGTGCTCCTCACAAACCTCAATAATGGGCGTGTTATCCGTATGCTCCAACAACCGGACGAATCCCGAAGCCGCCAGATTGGAGAATACGAATATGTTTTCAACAGACTGCTCAAAACTGCGAGGGTCTAGAAGTACCTGGAAAAATGGCATTTGTAGACCCTTTTTTTTCAGATACTTGTAGTACTTCTCAAGTTTCCCCCTCATGATGAGACTCTGCCTTTGAATGTTTGATTTTGATCCATCAACTTCGCCATCCTTAAGAGTCGTAGCTGTGACTTGTTTCCCAGGATTGATATCTGCGGTGCGTCGTACACATTTCTTCTCCTTTGGTGGACGTTCCTTTTCAAGGGCTCCAATTATATGAGAGGCACCTCTGGCAACTTTTCCATACTTCAAGCCAATCCTTCCTAAAGCTCCAATCCGCTTAAAGTCCGGGACCGCTAGAGAATCTGCCGAAGTATTAGTGTAGGCATTTACCACACTGTCAAATCTGTCGTCTTCCATGACGTTGGCTTCAGAAAGGAAATTCTTCACCAGGCCATGGATATCTTCAAAGGTAGTATCCCCCAGAACTTCCGCCGAGAATTTGTTGATTGTTTTGGTTTTCTTTTCGGCAACGTGTCGGAGAACTTGAGCCTCTCTAATGAGAGCTCGTCGATTAATCCTGCCATGGGTCGCTGTCACAGCTTTAGTCTTGTTAATGAAATCCAAGACCGATTCTCCATCCATCTCGTTGACTTCATTTTCTAGTATGCTGTAATCGGTGTCTAGTCGCTGATTCGACCAGAAATCGCTCTCTTCACTATTCATGACTGATGGTGGGAAGGCCCACACCACGACGGGATTATCTGTTATAATGGGCCACCATAAAGGGCAAGTCCAATCGAATGAGGCATGACCACCGTAGTTTGTCAACTATCAAATGATCACCGGTCTTTTCATTACAGGTACAACCCGTTTTGTGTAGGGTGGTGACAGTACAAGAATTGGCAACTCTTCGCATACAACGAATATTCGATTTGACTCGGCGTTCAGCGTCTATAATAATGGGTTGAACGGATTTGACTCGGCCAATTATCTCTTGCCAGTTCCGGTAGTACAGACTGCTCATTATTGGTACCGGTGCTCATACTTTACCCAATGAGTTAGTCACGTGAAATAGCCAGTACCGGTACTGTATGTACGTATTGTTGCCATCACAAAGGCTCAACGTTTAAACGCCACGGCGTATACTCGTAGAGCAACAACTACAGAAGTACAGACCATTTACAAGAGAGAACTTTTATTAGATACAAAAAATGAGATTGGTTTCAATCTGTTTAAAGAAGAAGAGCACCAATGGCACCAACGATGGCGGCACCAGAGAGAGTGACAAGGGTAGCACCGTTGACGTTCTTGGAGGGAACAAGAGTGTGAGAGGTGTGGTTGCCTCCAGCAGCGGCTCCTCCAGCTCCAGAAGTAGCAGAGGCGGTGGAGTTAGGGTAAGCGTGAGTAGAGTTCTTCTCGGCGGCCTTACCCCAGATCTCGGCAATCTTGGGCAGAATCTTGTTGCCGGAGATACCAACGGCGGTCAGATCAGGAACGGGGATTCCAATGGTATCGTCCATGAAGTAGCCGGGCTTGGAAGCGTTGTGGTAAAGACCCTCGGTGGAGACGTTATGGTTCTTGATGTGGAGCTCGTCAGCGACAAACTTGAAGACGTTGGCGTTAACATCGCCTCGTCCAAGATGGGGAAGCTCCCAGTTGGCCTCGACAGTGGCCAGGTTGGAGTAATGGTCGTAGAAGGTGTTGTCAGTGGTTCCTCGCAGGTGGTCGGGGATAGCACCTCCAAGCAGAATGGCAAAGACAGAGTTCTGGTCCTTGTAGGTCTCGTTCTCATCGAAGGTGATGATGATCAGACTGTCCTTGGCGAAGTCAGTGTTGTTGAGCAGAGGCTGGACCCAGTTGGCAACGTATCGGCCAGAGACAGAGATATCGGTGTCGTGGCCATCGTTGGTCATGTTAGGAGTGAAGAAGGCCCACTGGGGAAGGTCCTTGTTCTTGAGATCCTTGTCGAAATCAGTGTAGTTCTTGATGTAGCCAAGGTTGTGGGGGTTAGAGACAACAGAGTCGTAGATGATGAGAGGGTTGTGCTTTCGGACGTAGTCGTTGGCGTAATCGGACTGTCGAGAGTAGTTGAACCCCTCGAAACCAGCGTGGGGCTGATGCTCCTGGTACTCGGCCCAAGAGATGTTCTTGGAGTCAAGCAGATCGACAACAGTGGAAACGTTCTCGGGGATTCGCAGGAAGGCATCATCAAAAATACCAAAGTAGTCTCCACCGACAACACCAACATAGTTGGGCTCAGAAGGGTGGGTAAGACCCCAGTAGTTAGTGAGGGAGATTCCCTGCTTCTGGAGCTCGAGGAATCCGGGCTCGGACTGAGCCTTCCACTTGTCGGTGTTCTCAAGCCACACCTGGTAGAACTTGTCAAAGACCTTACCCTTCACAACAGGCTTGTCCTTGAAAGAGTTGGAGACGGCAGTCTCGGCAGCCTTGGCGATATCAGTAGCAGCAGGGTTGATGGTGGAGAACTTGGGGGTTCGGGTGGCCTTGGAAACAATCTCATCGTAGGCACTGTAGTCGTTATGGGCGGTAGTCTGGGCAGACACACCAGCCACGATGGCCAGAATGGTAACAGGAGCAAAGAGCATAGCGAGTGTAGTTGATGCTTGGTCTCGTAATTGAGGATCCCGAGAGGCTTAAATACACAATGAGAGGGGCCACATCGTCGCGATCCACGTGTTTCAAGGTCTCATCTGTGGATCTCGTCAATATACTCTGAGTTTGGAGATTCATGGTTATTGAATCTAATTACCTGGAGGTAATTACAATCACCCTCATTGGTGGAGAAGAGGTTTGAGGTAATCTCCCTCGTCCTCGATCGGTGGTTGCAGGTAGGACATATATTAGAAAACGAGTTTCTCGGGCTCAATGTGTGGTGAAGAAGTTATATTCTGGAGTTAGGACCGTTGCCAAGAAGAGAAATTTGCCAAGACCTGTGTCAGTCGTTTTTTTCATGTCAAGCACATGTATTATGCTCGGGTGAGCCGTGATTGCCTCTCAGAGGTATTATTAGCCTCTTGGAAACCTTGAAAAAGCTTGGCCTCGATAAAGCTGGGGTCATGGTTCAACGACGCCAATTGATTGGCTCTGACGCACATAAAAGCGAGAGAGAAACCGGGGCCCGATGGAGCGGTAAGCCACGGAAAATCAATTTCCTTGGGGAAGTTTAAAAGAAACAGCCGCATATGGCGAACGGCACACTTGAGAGTTTGGAGGTGTTTTGAGAGCACCATATAATCAGGAGACCCGTAAGAGAACACCTGCTCTCTTTGTAATTGTCCCCTTCTCTTATTCTGAGCCAATCAATTGATTCCAGCAGCCCAAGAGGCGGCAGTAGCATCTAGGGGTCTGACCTGGTGTTGAGTTTCCCTATACGTTGGGCGAAGGCAGCCATCTCCCGTTTCGAGGGATATAGTTTTTCTTTCCCCAAAGAAGAAATTAAATTACCCCTACACGAGCCCAAACCGTGGGAAACATCCCCACATGTTGACCCTGTATTACCAGTATGTATGGTTCATGCAGACATGATTCGTTGAAAGCCAATGACTGGGTCTATACTGCAGTTGATATAGAGAATGGAAATGGGTGCGAACGTAAATATCACCTGTAATTCACTGTAGGTTGGGAAGAGCTTCAGATTTCAGGTGGGCGTTGTCACTCGCTCTTGGGTTTCTATTGTGTTCATACTTGATGACTTGGGTGCTAAACCAAGAGCTCAGAGTTTCGGATGTTTGGTGATGATGACAGGCAGCTGGACTCCTAGGCCAGAGGGTGGGCACATTTAGTCTGTATGAGCTTCCAGAAAATGCATGTCTGGGGATATCAAGGGTTATTTTGAGGCACAGAAGTAACATTGCAATGCATTATCTGTACATAACGGTGAAGCAGACTTGTTGGTCGGATAACCCCCGGGTGCTTCACAGTTTAGCGGTTACTATTGATAACCTTCCGAAGGGTGCTCGCTGATACCTACGGAGGGGAATATAGTTCTAAATTTGAAGTAGCGGCGATGGCAAGACGTTTGGCGTGTCCACTTCGAGCTGTATGGTCCCACGAGTCTTTGTTCGAGACTTTGGCTATACTCTGTTGACAGAAAAAAGTGAGATACAGGCGTAATGGCTACCCCTAACAGCCATAAGTGGCAGGTTACTAACGAGCTAAAAGTTTTTTGGGCTCTTATTTCATACTCAGCTTCTCTTGATCTTTTCTCTACCATTTTCTAGATATACCTAGGGTGCACCTCATTGAGTAAGAACAAAACAGAACCAAAATGAGAAATATAAGTGCTGGGACAAGAATTGCCAGTCAGATGTTTTCTACCAACTGCTTAGATAGTTATTAATCTTTTGAATTTCCTCATTTCAAGTTATATCTCTCAATATCGCGAGTTTGAACTGTGGAGGATTATTGACTCCTCACTGTACTGTAGGGAAAACTGGAATAAAATGACAAATAAAAGCTGAAATGAGATTAAATAGGAAGCCTCTTACAATTAAAATGACATATATTACGCAACAAACTACTTTTCTCTGGTTTTAGTACAGAGTACTGTTATATTTGCCTCTTCTGTGAGCATCAACACAGGGTCAGGCACAAATGGGGAAAAGGGGGTGACATTAGGAGGTGGTAGAAGTGGGATTTTGAGATATCTGAGAGTATAAATGGGTTTCTTCTGCCTGGTTTAGTAGGAATTTGGAGTCATTATTTGTTTTTAGAGTAATATAGTGTGTATTTCCTGGTACATTATCTCTGATGTAGAATTGTCCTCAGGTAGAACTCGATATTTGAAGAATATAAGTTGAAAAGAAGAGATATAAAGATCTTAGAGGTTCAGTTTAAATAGTATTAGGTAGCTGGCTTTATCTTTTAGTCCAAGAGTATGTTTTTTATGTAGTCATGCCTGTTCTGTGGGTATCTTTGAAGGAGGGACAGATACCAAGTTTAAAACTCGTTAAAACAACAAGAAAATATGAAATTAAGTAAGATAAGTTGCACAGAGATTTTGTCAAACTGAAATTCTGCAATATACAACTCCCTTTTGTTGCTTATACATATTTCAGTGTATTTCTCTTTTCTGCCAAGGTCATTGATGGATGAACATTGTTGGCGTATG
The DNA here is from genome assembly GCA_900519025.1 of Yarrowia porcina. Taxonomy (NCBI): domain Eukaryota; kingdom Fungi; phylum Ascomycota; class Dipodascomycetes; order Dipodascales; genus Yarrowia; species Yarrowia porcina. Next base: position 24,910 of record ULGT01000004.1, on the reverse strand, counting down.
GGAAGCTAGGTAATACAACGGAGGAAAATGCTCATATTTAGTAAGAGCAGATGTTCAGAGTGTTTTTCTATCAATCATGTTGCATGCTCTCATCTTTTCTTGCGTCTAGTACCTTCTAATACAGTGCACTTTCGTCCTCTCTGAACGTCATTCGTTGAGACAGTCTGTTGGTGCAAGGAAAACTCGGTAATAAAACAAGAAAAAATGAAATGAAGTAATGTGAGTAGCTCAAGACATTTATCCCGCTAACTTGTTGCATCTGGCTCTCTTTTTGAGGCTCCTGGACTCTAACACTATAATTAAATCCTCTTCTCTCAACTTCAATGATGAAGAGACATGATGTCGACGGAAAGAGAACTCGGTGAAACATCAATAAAATATGAAATCAAACGAGGAATAATGTTCAGGTTGTTTAAAAAGCCATTATTGTTCACTTCAAAACTTCTTGTGGTTACTGGTAACAAGTTTTACAGTGTTTTTCTCTTTTCTATCAGCTTCTTGAAGGGAGACATTGTAGGCGTCAATGAAACCGGAAGAATGAAAGAATAAAAGTTGAACTGAAGTAAAAGAAAGAGTCGTGAACACTTAGCAAACTTTTATTGTAGGTCTGATAACTCTTCGGACACAGTACAAGTAATATACTATTACTCTCAAAATTATCTCTGTTCTGTATGTATCATGAATGGTCTAAGAAATGCACGAGTAGTAAAAGTCGTGTAAACGACAAGAAAAGATGAACAGAAGCAAAATAGAACATTTGGTGCTTCTAGTATGTCATTAATTTACATAAAACTACCTTTGTTGCAATAAGTATCTAATTCCCCGGCAATTTCATCCTTTGCGTGGAGATCAAAGGCTCTACAAATATACGGGTTTGGTGAAGCTAGACTATTGAGACATATAAGATGATTTCGAGTGAGATTGAAAGCTGGTGACGTTCAATAAAGTCAATCGTAAACTATGGACAGCTTTTATGTCTCCTAATCACTTTTCTTTCAGATTTTTTCGGTCATCGGAGCATCAGGGTTTGACACCGTCATGGAGACAAGTCAATTGGCGAATAAAAGTTGAAATCAAGTAAGAAAAAGAGTCAGAGACTTTTACGAGACTGATATGATACGACCAACAACTTTTGGGTGTAGTTCTTCTTGTATTAGGGCTAAAAACCTCTGTTCTGTATCACGGATGGAGAGACAGGAATACTAGTGTGTAGTAACTCGATGAATAGAGAAAAATAACTTGAAACGAAGATAAATAAATGGTTTACGACGGTCTTTACAGCCCAGGCTTGATTTTTGACTGCTTTTTGAAGTCGTTTGGCTTCTATTTTTCAAATATATCTATCATCACTTCTTCCCACGTGTCATAGGGGTGCTTCTATAGGCGCAGGCCTTATAATTGACGAATAAAAGCTGGAATTGAAGGAAGTAAAAATTCAAAGACGTTCAAAGGGCCTACATGTTGCGGAACTGTTTTCTACTTTTATTAATCAGGATACTGTGTAGTTTCAGGGTAGAGGTCAAGTATTAAAGAGTAACCCTAGAATGGTCAGTGTCTATAGAGACCTTCCAATTGCCAGATAGGAGTCCACAATTGCCATAGTGTCATTAACCCCTCTTCTCCTTTTTTTTTCCACTGTACTTGCCTCTTTACTTGTAGTCACCCCACGCAGGCTGAAGGGAAACAAATTCTGCGATGCTAACTGCTGGGATATACAGGTAGAATGAGGACTTGTATTTGGACAATATAAGAGCGCAAATCAGTACAAGTAGTTGATTTACCCTAGTAGCTTGTTTTTTTTGTTGTTTTTTGTACATCAGGGGCATCTTTTATTACTCCGAGTACTTGTACTTGTAGCCCTACAAGTGTACATACTGTACATTTGTTCTGTGGTTGTACAAGTACTCAGGTACAAGTACAAGTATACATCGTGTACTTGTACGAGTAGTACCGGTACAAGTACTGTAGGGTAATGATATGTACCAACATCCAACAGCATTATCCAGCGATATACAAGTAGCTTGCATATGGACTTCCAGACTCGAAATATAAGTGGCTTGAGCTTCTGATAACTTTTCTCTGCTGTACAAGTACAAGTATTCTGAGCAATAGTTCCGGCTTGATCGTTAGGTCTATGTTACAAGTATTTACGAAACCTGCACAAAACTCCCTATACACAGGGCCGTGTTGATAGTTTTCCATTGTATAGGTTGAGCGTTCTACAATTTTACTGCTCATGTGTAGATCTTGGGCCAGTGTCCTTGCAATTTCCCATTTGGGAATCTACGAGAAATACTCATTTGCTATCATATAGACAGAATCACTATGAAATTTGAAGAAGAGAAGCTGACTGGTGGTTACTCAATAACAATTCAAACAGCTTCACCAACTTCCCTTTACTCTATAATGTTTTTTTTCACGTTCTTCTGACCCAACCTTTCACGCGACATCATTAACAGAGCGTGTCATGTGAAATTGTCAAATTCGTAACACGAAGAGATCCAATAGAGCACTAATTAGAGCTGGTAATGGGCGTATCAGCAGAAATTATGTTGTTGAAGATGCGATTACTAATAGCCTGCATGGGGAATGCAGGAGGTGGCTGGTTGTTTTGATTACCCTACTGGCCAGCAGTATATACTGAGTAGTATTGTGTATTGTACAAACTGACACTAGTATTTATTTCTACCATCAGAATATGTTATCTATTGTAACCTGTGCGAGCCTCTCTTATGACTGCTCTGTACTCTTACTTATATGTGAAGTATTGTACACTGGTTACCCTGATGGTACTGGTTACCCTGATGATGACTTGTCGTGTGCCGGTACATGATGATGTCATCTCCACCCATACCAATTGAGCAAGAGTAAGCTGCGCAAAATCATATAAGAATACATTAATCACTCTCATTCAATTCGTCAAACTGCCACTTCCGCCTCTATTCACGCCTCAACATGACCGACTACCGAGAACGCCTAACGAATACACTTTTCCACTTGGAATACCTCGATCACGACGGCAGACAAGACAGGGATGAACAGCTGGAAAGCCTCATGGCGTTTTGCAGCCATGTTTGGGCTCTACATTTCCAGGAACCATATGATAGGGAATACAGGCAGATGGACATGGCGATCATCCGCGCTGCATACGCCACGGAGAAATGGAGAGACACTCATCTGAACGATGAATTTGTTCCCAATTATTTCACCTACGAATTACTCAAGAGTCTACTGGCGTATGGGTTTGAGTCTGGGGCTATATTCAGTCTGGAACTCCCTACAAACTTTGGAGCTTTGTTGGAATATACCGATGTCATCAAGAAACGATTCGTTGATGCTATTGAAATCTGTGCTGTTACAGAGCTGGCCTGTGAAGTACCTCGAAAATATTACAAATTTGTTTTCGAATTGGTGCACGAAAGATTCCCTCATCGAAGTGCTTCAGAGTGGAAACACATTTATCTTGATAGTGACATCAATGTGGGTAGATTCGATCTACAAGATCATGGAGGGTACTTTCAACACTTTTCAAAGAGGTTTCCAGAGTACTATACAGAACTTACAACCGTACCAACTCGGTATCATGACCATGTGGCAGCCAGTAAATGCGCGGAGCTCTTAAAGGATCGTTCACCTTCTGAAGATGAGGTTTCTGAAGTGTTGAACAGTCTATTTCCTCACAACAGTGCATCTCAGTGGAAAAAACTGTATCGAAAGATGAAAAAGAAGCCTCTGAAGAATTCCCTTTTAAGTCTTTTCTGTGAAGATACTTGGGTGAGCTTTTACTCGTCAATGCTCGCTCAGTATGAAGGTCGACAAACGCAGCCTACTGAACTTGGCGAAAGGGAAGTGCCATCTAGACAAGATGCAGGTACTACAAGTGCTCTGGAACTTATGGGAAATGTTTTCAACAAGTATCTTGATAACTTGGAATACATGAGTCCTTTTCAAGTGGTCCTAGCCTTCTACAACGAAGCCATGGGACGAGAAGCGAACTTTGCAAACAGAGAGGCAGCATATGAGCGGTTTCTGAAGATCTGCAAAGGGGAGGAACAGTCGAATGTTGGACCCTCTCAACCTCCTTCTCAAGCTAGTGTGACTGAGGTCATTGGTGAAGAAGATTCGAGAAACAACCGAAGTCGATCTAGAGCTCAAGAGGATACTTCTACACGCTCTGGGTCAGTCTTTGCAGCAGATACAAGTACCTCAGCCACTTCCAACCCTTCGACTCCTGACACTTCAACTTCCAGCACTTCAACTTCCAGCACTCCAACTTCCGACACTACTGGCCGTTCGAATCGATCTGGAGAAACACCAAGGGTGGCCGCAAAGGAGAATACTGGTGCAAGCCGGCCCACCCGTTCCAAACGTTCGAAAGCTTCAAAATCACCGAAAACTACTCCGGCATCTTCAGAAAAGTCTTCGAAAGCAAGCACCACTACAACTGCCCCTTCCACTTCTCGAAAACCTTCAAAGAAAAAGACAGCTTCAAACCCCTCTTCAAGCGCTCGTACTTCTGACACCTCTGGTAACTCTTCTACATCCACATCAGAAAGTACTCCTAGAAACACTTCTGGGGCTTCTAGTTCCTCTTCAGCTACCGACTCTGACAGTTTTGAGGCCCCCTCTGAGGACACTACTTCCACAGTCCTTCCAAACAACTCATTGACTTCCCAGAGCCTTATCCCTATTAATAACCATCCCGATCACCATATTTATCAAGCCGCTGGAACATCTACTCCTGTTGCAGCTCTGTCTGCTACTCAACCACCATCAACTGAGCCAGATCAGCGTCCAGAAACCCGTCGCCGTCTGAGACGGCCACGGTCTCCAGCACCCCAGGAACCTGATGAATCCTTAACACCTATACAAAGGTTTTTGCAGGATGTTCGAGCCAAGTTGAGGCAGCTTCGTGAAGGGCCACCTACCAAACGACACAGGACTTAGGCAAAAGCTCCTAAAGAATAATGGGGAACCCCGAAATTGCACTTTCTGAAAGATAGTCTGAGTCCTTGAGTAGTTATTTAGTTAATTTATGTTTTTCAAAATTAATCTTATGGTTATCGTAGTGTTGTCTTACTAGACTGGGAGTTGCTTCTCTTACATGTGGAACAGATACAAACGCTGTAATTGCACTTACCAGGAACAAGAAGAGGCTGCTCAATATGTAATAGTAGAAGTTACCAATACCTTCTGCCTCTTAAGTCACTTATATCTATCTTTTTTTTTACAATTTGTCTATATAACCCAGGCCCTGAGCTTTGCCATTCCATCTACGATAGGGAGAAACTCGAAAGTATTAACATACTAGCGACTTCATAAAGAGTTATGTAGCAATTATTGCCAACTTGAATCTGCATGCCAAATTAATAGCCTTCTTAGTGATTTTGTTGTTTGCCACACAAGGTAATCCAACCTCAAGGTCCTCCTGGTAATCTCAATGACAGCATACAGAGAGACTGCGGCTCCCCTACATCTTTTTTGCTTGCAAGAAGTGTCAACCGGACAATTACATCTGAATTATTGTAATGGGTCCTATCTTCTTCTTTAGTTCTTCTTTTATTCGTCATGAAATCTGATTCTCATGTCTACATGTGTGTCACTCCCATCAAGAAGCCCACCGAACAAGCAGAAATACACTAATAGAACATGCTAGGGGTGAAAATGAGTTATCAATCACCCAACTAGAGGCCGTAAATGGTATGAACGGCTTCTTGTTCTACTCTATTTCAGTTTTTATCTGTGGAATTATCGTCTTCTACCTGCGAATAATTTTACCCTCTGTTGACTATACTTTCAGAACAAAGCAAATCGTAGCGACAACCAGTAATATCAGCATCTCCAAGTGATAGAACTCACAATACAGGCAATTCAGGTACTTTGAGTACTCTGTCTTGATTGAATTCAACTTCCCTTCACTACTCTATGGTGATATTCCCAGCTCCTAATCCTTTCTCTCAAGCTTTGGTACTCGCAGAACTGGGAGAGAATAGCAGTAATGTAGACTGACAATAAAACGAGAACGTCAATTGTCTAATATTAACAGTCATAATTCTAGTAGATATCTCAGTTTGATCATTAAAATCTCGATTGAATTGTGTAATACCTGGCCGTTATTTTTTTCACAGCTCCATACATGATCCCCACTCAAATAACAGAGGTGGTGTCAGCAGTAATACACAACTAGTACACTTGATAATAAGCCTGCCGTATCAAATGAGCCATCTGAGTGTCTTATGCCTTTTATCCTACTTCATTTCAGCTTTTTCTACTCCAAGCAATCGAGTTGTCCCTGCATCAACATTTGTCCCCAGGTAAGACGATGCCGAAAGAAATGAAAGATAGACGGCAGAAAAGAATACCAGATAGATTAAGAAGAAATAATACTGCACCAAAAAGCTCTAAGAAATGTCTTTAGAGCTTCATTCAACTTCATTCAACTTTTCATCTCCCAATTCATCGGGTATTCCTAGACACGCATATTTGCCACTCCACCATAGTAGCTGAAAGGACAGGGTGGAATACTAGAGCATAAATATACCAAGGATAACATTATATTGTTACATATCTACTAACTGTCATGGAGCATACCTAAAGACTCTTGTCCTTCTTTATTTCAGCTTTTCTTCTTCAACTTATGCTGTTTTCTGAATGATGACTTGGGACTCTCTTGTGACGTTGACAAAACGGGGAGCAGTATTGCTAAAATTATGTACCAGAGACATGCAGAAGTTGACCATTATCTACTATTTGTCATTATGATTATCATTAGCTACTAGTTATACTGATTTTCAGCTCTTAAATGTCTTTTTTTCAGGTTCCCCGAACCTATAATTGTTGACGCCTACAGAAGAGGGGTTAATGTAACAGCCCCACATAGGGAAGGTAGTAATTGTGATCTGAAGCAAATTAATGGGCTGCTGAAATGTTTTACACCTCTTCTCTCGCTCTGAATTCTCCTTCGTTTCTTGAATAATTAGGTACCGGCACCTAAATCGTGCGTTTTCCACAGGTTTTGACAAACCGAGGTATACACAACAAGTAGAAGAGGATACTAGAAGCATAAAAAGGAGGTATTTTACGTACTACAGGCATATTTAATGACATGGGATGTTATTTTTACTTACTTTCAACTTTTCTTCCTCATTCATCGAGTAAAGTTATGCCATCAAATTTGCCTCTCGTTCTACTGGTTGGAGAATCCCAAAAAATAGGTTAATGAAGTAATGGTGGACACAAAGAGGTTATCTTCTGCATAATAATGACTAGCTAGACCGTTTCCAGCTTGTATCTTCCAATTTATCAAGTTTTCCAGCGCTTGATGTTTGTCTCTTTCGTAGGGCTTGCAGTGTGAAGGTGAACATTCCATGGGTGATATACCAATCGCAGCGAAAGCCAGTCTATTACATACTATAAGTTATCCAGAATGTCTCAAGCAGTTTATGCTTCTCAATTTCAGCTTTTATCTGTCATTATACAAGTTTTTCGTATGTCATCCTTTTGTCTCTTAACCTTGCTTACATAACAGAGAGAAATACTGTAAACAAATGTATCAGTAACTTCAAGGGGTACTCAAAGACCTATTATATACCTATAATAATACCAGGGAATTCTCTTTTCGTACTTCAATCCAACTTTATTTATGGAGTTCTATCACTTCATGCTATTTTCTAAATATATGGTGTTCACAGAGAAGTGTCTAAGGTGTCATAAATACATTCGAAATGGAATAAGATCTGACGAGGAGTAAATGATTAGCTAAAAGAACGTCTCTGAACTTTTATTCTTCTCATTTTCAGCTTTTATTGGTTAGTTAATCGAATCAACCCCACACTAGATGTTTAGCTACTAATCCGTCGATTACAAAACAGGCAAAAGTTCTAGAAAAGCCTTTATAAGAGACACAAAGTAAACCATTACTAATTGATAGCTAATTTAGACTCTTTGGGCCTTTTATCTTACTTCATTTCAGCTTTTTTCTTCGAATTCCACTACTTTAGTTCCTCCATCTTCATACTGTACTGTCACAACAGAGCTAAATAAAGCAGTAATGTACACCGAAAACAAAAACAAGTTATCTGTTACGTAATGTCAGTCAGACATAACGTCACTAGCCACTTTCTGTACTCCTTGATCTTTTTTCTTCCCCTATTAATCGATTTGTTTCTGCGTCTAAGTTGTACTTGCCAAACAGAGAGAAATTCAGTAATAGCGTGTAATTAGAAACAGCGATGAGCACACTATCTCTTACTACCGGTACTACAAGTAGCTAATAAAAGTATCTATGGTCTTTTATTTCTCTTGTTTTCAGCTTTTATCCTTGAATGTATCTAGTTACACCCTTCCATTACTGTACCAGTACCATAATGTAGTGGAAAAATTATTGTTAGAGAATGAATCAAAAATTGACGAATAAAAGCTGAAATGAAAAGAAACAATTGCCAGGAAATGTTTAGTTAGCCAGAATGGCTCTACTGATCACTTTTTTATGTAAATTTAATGTATTATTGCCCTACTTACCTCTCTTCTATGAGCATTATAGATTCATAGTCAAGAGAAAAATCATGGACTTTTCCTAGACGGACGGAAAATAAGTGATTCGAGAGAAATAAAAGAGCTGATCGTATTCATTATGGTCAGTAGTGCATATTACTGCACTTCTTGCCTTCACAGAGATACTTTCTGCCGTATTTATTTCACTTCGTGTAGAATCCATGCTGGGCCTACATTTCTTGACGGCACCAGATGGTTTTATCCCCGCATTTCTGTTCCAACTGCATATACAAGTAGTCCTGCAGACGCTCTGGGCTAAACTGAGCATTATTAGTTTTTTGCCTCTTTCTATTTCAGCTTTTCTCTTTATCTCAGAGCTATGCATAAGCCTGAATCTGCCTCCACTCTCGTTTCTTTGAGCAGCTCAGATGGAGGAGACAATCGATGATGGAAGCTCGATTGTCCGAAGACATAAATTGAAGGTAAGTAGAGAAAGAGTCGAAAAAATTGCAGCCGGCAGTTTATGTATGGAGTGCTGTGGGTATTTACTGATGCACTTACCTCTCCGCTCGGAGGCATCATGGATTTCTGGGTGACAATAAAACTTGAATAATATAGCCAGGCAAGGCCAAATAAAGAAGAATAGTTCTAGAAAGCTCCCTATATATGCCAACAAGTTATTAGTATCCATTCATCTGAATTAGCCATTCTATGTTTACCCATTTCAGGTCATCTCCACTGCAGAGTGTAATTTATCTTATCAATCTAATCTCCTAGAGATAAGGTGTACCACGAAACACCTTAGAATACCTTGCATAAGTTACACAAACAGATTCTGGGGTCTTGAAGTGTCCCTTATTTCATCCAAACATGTCTTCTTCTTCACCACCTCTTTTCCCTCAGCAGGTCATGGGAGACAAAATGCAGGCGTAATGATAACTCATTTAGTTGATGTAAAAAAGCTGAAAAGCGTCAATATAAAATGACTGTTATCTTTTCACTAGCCACTAGTAGTCAGTTTCCATCTTTATATCTCACTTGTAAATAGTTCTACCAAGTTTCTCTCTTATCTTGCGGCATCACACTAAGTGACAAGACAAAAAAAGAAGGCAATAAGTTGAAAATAGGTAATCTAAGAGTGGCACTACGTTTTTTCTAGCCCATTCTTGTCACAGTTTACCCGTTAGCTAATTAGGGTCCTTATTGCTGAGTATCTATCTATCATCTCATCAGCTTTGGAGAGGACCAAAAACTTGGGTGTGATGATAGTGGACAAATTAAAGAATACAATCTGAAATCAAGAATAAGAAAAGCATCATAATGTTTAGCAGAGTGTGGTAGACCTCTTTAGTAGTAGTAAATATGTTTAATCTGTATTGTTGCTACTATCAGTGGAGGGGAATCAAGTATAACTCACTATACTGAGGAAGAAACGTTACTACTAAGTACTATGAATGCCTTGAAACGTTTGTAATAGCCTCTGGTATCCGGTTAGCTATCTTTTGTTGTGACTCATACCTTCTATTGCATCAGTTTCTCTCCCTGTACGAACCACAGACAGGAGATTGGTATGTGCAGGAGACTACAAGTGCCGGTTGTAAAAATCGTGAAATCAACTTTTTATATGAACAGAAATGAAGTGAATGAAGACCCTCAAAGCTTTATCACTAGCTCCTCCACGTATTATTTTGGTTATTATTCTTTCCTGTAACTTTTTTAAGCCGATCTGGGATGACTATAGATGTGAACCTTCCAAGAGTTGATTTGAAAGCTGTAATATAACCATTAAAAGTTAGTAAAAGAGGTGAAAAGCTCTAAGTTAGAACATATACAGCTTTCTTCGAGCTACGAATGTATATATATTGCATTCTAATATCCGCAGAGGTGAAAATATCACTCTGACATATAACCTTGAATCTTTATAGAAGGAACAGTGACAATAAAAGTCGAGGTATTGCGAGAAATATCAAATAATAAGCTAGAATAAGCTGTCTATTAGACTTATTGGAGCTATTGTTGAATTATTCCAAACTTCCCTTTATTTCAAGTATCTTTTACTAGTCTTCGTATCTCTGTTGTGTTGTTTCAGGAAGTGACCCATGATAGGGGAGGCCTAAAATACAGGTAAAACTAGGAAAAAAGTTGTTGACGTAGCAAATGACAAGGTTGATGGCCACTATTATGCTAGTTTACTTTTTTTTAGGCCCCTGAGATTGATTACTGCTGTATTTATCCTTGCTCGGTGAGTTCCATTATTTGACCGAAATTGCTGTTTGGGAATAGGTAGATTATTTAACGAATAAAAGCTGAATTAAGTAGGTTAAGAAGCTCAGGACACTCTATCAAGCTACAAAATATCATTCACACTTTCACAGAGCTCATATATCTTTTTGCTTCGTTTACCTCTCTTTTTCGAACATCGTAGATCTTGAGACCAAAACATGAGTCAGAAGAAGTTGATCAAATGAAGAAAAAAGATGAATGAATATATAGAAAATGTCTTGGATGTTTTTACTTGCTCTAGTTAAACGATAATCAACTTCTTTTTGTCTCAAGTACGTTCTACTTCTGTATTTATCGCTGTTTGGTGTTGAGAGAGGGAACGCATCGGACTGACTTGATTTATGGGCATAGAAAAGATCAAATGAGGTATGGTAAAATAGATGGAAATCACTTTGACGACTGCTTTAATATAAATTGCAACTTTTTTTTGTCTCTCCCTTATACTGCTGCTATATTTAGCTCTGTTCTGTAACTGTCTGAGATTGAGAAGGCACTCACGTAAGAAGCTGCGATAAAATAGCACTCAAAAGTTGAATTGGAGCATTATAAACTGCTCAGGAGGACAAATGAGTGTATATAGTGCGATGGAAGTTCCCTGTTTAGGTTTGCGCCTATATTTACCACAGCTTCTTCTGCTACCGGTAGTATGTAATGGCAAAAACTATGCACAGGAAACACTCGTAAAATTGAGAAAAATAAGTTGAAATGAAGAGAAATAAAAGTCTCATGGTGTTTTGTATAGCCAATAGTAGATAATGGGCCCCTTATTCTTTTCCCTAGTATAAAATATTCATGTATTTCCCACTTCTGTCAACACCTCAGGTTGAGACAAAAAGGGATAACCTTGTTAATGAAGAGGAAAAGCTGAAATGGGTTAATATAAGAAGTCCAAAATGTTTGTCTAGCTCGTAATATACCACTTTCTACTCTTTGTTTTGCTAGTATCTACCAATAATGTGTATTACGCTCTTCTGTCAACCTCATTGATTATTGATTGAGCATAAATTGTAGCTTAAGGATCTCGATAATTAAAAGAAAAGCTGAATTTAAATGGTATGAGATTATTGCAATGCTTGAAATAGCGGTAAATAGGTACTGATCAACATTTGGATGTGTCTCTCTACCGGTAGTAATTATGTCTCATATTTCTCTCTTCTGTGGGCATAGCAAGAAAACTAGGTGCAGGGGTAGGTCTATTAGTTGCGAATAAAAGCTGAAATAAAACATGAAAAGATACTGATATTGTTTACCTAGCTATTATAATGCGAGTGGCTATATCCTATTGTAGTTTGAACTTTCTGGTGCTTACGTTCCTCTTTTATGTGAGCTTTCCATGAGAGATAACTCTCGGTTCGTCTCAACTCGATGCATTTGATGACAAAAAGCTGAAATAAGGCAAAGTAAAACTCTCATATCATTTTTATTAGCTACTGTAGCATAGCTAACTACATTTTGTTTTTTCTGGTATTCATTCCTGCTTTATATCTCTGTTCTGTTATCCAGCTAGTAAGGACCCGAATCCTGGCTCAAGAACAAGTCGATTAAATAGCAGATAAAAGCAGAACTTGAGTAAGAAAAGAGACTCGGGACGCTTAATACTGACTATTGGTATATTATAAATTACTTCAGGTTGCCCTAATAACTTATTCTGCTATATTCACCTCTAGTTCTGTAAACATCAGAAATGGCAACATGGAATAACCTGATACATTGAAGAATAAAAGCTGTAGAGAAGTACTGAAAGAAGCAAATAACACTTCTGATAGGCATTAGTAGGAAACTGAAATCTTACCCATCTCTCTGACTTCTATTTATATGGTATTACTCTTCATTATGTAAACATCCGAAACGAGAGACCAAGATAAAGCACAGGTAATCAACAAATTGGAGAAATAGAGCAGGTATGAAGAGGGTAACTAGCTGAGGACATTATTGCTAAGTACAAGTACAGCCTTTGCTCTTTTTGGTGCTCATATTCAACTTTTATTCTTCAATATATCAAGTTATTCTAGCCCTTCATGTGGGCCACTCTATGAGGCTGACAGAATTGAGATAGGTCGCTGTATTACGTTCTGAAGGTAAGATGAAGTAGACTGTGGCAAGTCATCCATTTATTCAAGTGCCCGGAAACTCTTATTTTACTTCGTTTCAGCTTTTATTAGTTAATTAATGCATTTGTCCATATGTCTTTATTTTTTCAGCACAAAAAAAGGAAAAATACAGTAATAGCACACCTTTGAGATACAAGAGGCTTTTAGAAGTCCTCTTATAGTCTTGAAAAATATTACTAAAATGTTCCTTCTCTTCATTTCAGCTTTTCTTTGTCATTCCTTCAGTTTATCCTTCATCCCAGTAACTCTCCTTCTGCTGAGGTGCCCACATAATGAGATAAATACAGCGCCAGAATCAACTTGTGATTCCCAAGGGTAATCCAATGTCTAATAAGAGACATATTAGTTAGACCTAGCCACTTTTCCACTTTTATGGAGCTTTGTTTTTCTCATAAGACATGAGATCCCAGCCCATGGTTATGGTTTCCCATCCTCGATGATCGTAGAGAAGAGTTCAATGTAGCAACCATAGATATAAGAGCTGCATTGTCACTCAATTTGTAAGCTAGCCAACATATTAGTGTTCTGCTGCTCTTATTCCATATCAATTTTGTTTTAAAATGCCTATTTATCGACTTATCCTGCTACCAATTTCGTCACTCTGTGTGACGTATACGGAAGAGAGAGAAATAAGACAATGACAGAGGAAATAGACAATAATAAGAGTTCAAATAACTAACTATGAAATGCAGAACTATTCATGGCTCCTTGCCTTCCTCTATTTCAACATTTACTCGTCTTTAGTCAAGCTATACAAATCGTGACTGCGGTATCCGTTCATGATGATTACAAACATGAGGTGAATACTGCATTTGTAAACACCAGAGACATATATAAGTTGCTCATTACATACTAGTGGCAGCTATTAATGACATAAGTAACCGTTAGTACTCCTGCACAGCTTTTATCTTTCGAATCTTGTGGTATCTCAACTCTTGGTTAATCCCTCTTTTTCTGGTGCTTACAGAACAGGTGGAAATGTTACAGAACTATACACTATCTATAGGAGAAAGCCATCAATAGAAAATTTGCAAGTTTATAAATGATAAGATGCTTTTCCTTTACTCCATCTCAGCTTTTAATTGCTAGTTGTTCGCCTTATCCCCACGCCCTATATTCTTGTCACCCTTTGATGCTCACAGAATAGAGAGTAATATACCAGGGTTGCATAAGAGGGATATGTAAAGTATATATTTATTTACGGTAAGCCCTATTAGTAATCCAGGGAGTCTCATATTACGTATATACAACTTTTATTCATCAAGTTAAGATGTCATTCTTACGCCTACAATTTGTTTTGGGTACTAGGAATAACGNTAGCTCGTATTATCTCCTGCTGTTATGTTATTCTCTGTTATGCGAGCAGAGATTGAGAGACAAAACTCGGGGCCTAGGAGAACTTCAGAAACCAACGAAGAAAAGCAAAAAATGATGTAAAGTAAAATACTAGTGGTATCTATAGAAGCAAAGGAGTCCTATTAGTAGCTTACCTCTATCACTGAAGCTTNGAAGAGAAAAGCTGAAATGAAGAATAAAAAAGTATCAATGGTGTTTTTATGGCTAATATCTTACAGCTGGTCATTACCAGGTGTGCTAAATATGTATCCTTGCAAGATTTGACTTCATGCTATGGCCAGCTGAGATGCGACAAATCCTAGGTCTCATATAACTCAGGAATAGAGAACGGCAAGCACAGATGAAGAAACAAAAAAACTTAGTGACATTACTAATGTCACTAAGCTACTAAAAGCTCCTAGATTGTCCCTAGTATTATATTACTGCTACAATGTATACTATCTCTCTGTTCTGCCAGTAGGAAAGGGACAAAATGCAAGCGTAGAGATGACTCGACAAAAAGGCAAGGAAAAGACCAAATTGAAGAAAGTTGAGTGCTCATGACGTTTGATGAGCGANCTGAAATAACTGAATAAGCTGAGAATTTAGGTGTAATGAAGATGAAGAGGTAGCCAGATACTTCAAAGTAGCTTCAAATATTCCATAAAACTCTCTATACTGTCACTGGTAAGTTTTTCTTCTGTTAAAATCCCCTTGTTGCGTGAGAAAGCGTGGCAAAGACAACTGACCAGAGCTCAGAATTCGATCATGTAGAAGAGAAAATGTGAAGTGAAGTAAAGGGGGAAACCAGATGTGTTACCTGATGTCAATACAATACGATGATTGTAATTTGGATGTTACTAACACTATTTTTGAGATTTCATCCCTTCTTGAAAGCTAGAGAATGGTAGAGATAAGGCTACGGAGTCGATGTAGCTCGACAATAACGCTATAAAGGTTGAAATCAAAAGAGAGAGGTATCACTTAGCAGTATATTAGATATAAAGTATCCAGCTTCCAACTTCTCATTGTATCTGCTGTTTTATATTGTTCTCGTATATTTTTTTCTGTTAAAATGCGAGGTCGAGGGTAAACCAGGAGATAAAGGATGGTTGCTCAGTTAAGTGCATAAAAAGAGCAGTACAATTAAGTTATACTACTTTGAAGACTCACGTACAAGTGTCTATGAAGTCTCTATTGTAATTNTGTAATGTGAGTCTGAAAGACGAAACTCAGGCGTAAGGAAAAGTGGATCAATTGGAGGGAAAAAGTTGTTGCTGAGCACGGCGAGGGAATACAACGTTTATTCAAGATACAATACATGATACACCACCTCTTGTTGTTTCTGGTATGCAATATCCCTGCATTATCTCCCCCTGTCAGCATCCTAGTTAAGGAGACAACATGTTGAAGAAGGGATAAATCGAATATCCAAAGGAGAAAGCTGTATTGAAGAAGGATAAAAGTTGGCAGACTTTTATAAGGCTAATATAATACGACTTTCCACTTCTGGGTGTGGTAAGTATGTCTTCTTGTTTTACTTTCCTTCGTTCTATAGTCGTCATATAGTGACTAAAACTATTGATCCTGTATACCACATGTAATCGAAAAGGACAAGGTCAAATGGAAAGGCAAATGAAGCTGGTGACGTTACCAATAGTTAATAGTATGTCTATGACAACTTCATGATTGTCACTAACTTATTTTGCAGCTTTTTTACTTCCTGATCTGCCAGTGGGTGGAGAATCAAAATGCAAGCGTAAGGATAAGTTAATCGAAGGGCAAGGGAAAGATCAAATGAAGTGAGGTAAAGCGTCAGTGCCGTTTATTGAGCAACATTGTACTACTGATAGCTCGTATTATCTCCTGCTGTTATGTTATTCTCTGTTATGCGAGCAGAGATTGAGAGACAAAACTCGGGGCCTAGGAGAACTTCAGAAACCAACGAAGAAAAGCAAAAAATGATGTAAAGTAAAATACTAGTGGTATCTATAGAAGCAAAGGAGTCCTATTAGTAGCTTACCTCTATCACTGAAGCTTTATTGAAGCGGTGGTCTCTCTTTTTGACATCTCTATGGGCTGGTTAAAAGCTGAAGGGCTGAAATAACTGAATAAGCTGAGAATTTAGGTGTAATGAAGATGAAGAGGTAGCCAGATACTTCAAAGTAGCTTCAAATATTCCATAAAACTCTCTATACTGTCACTGGTAAGTTTTTCTTCTGTTAAAATCCCCTTGTTGCGTGAGAAAGCGTGGCAAAGACAACTGACCAGAGCTCAGAATTCGATCATGTAGAAGAGAAAATGTGAAGTGAAGTAAAGGGGGAAACCAGATGTGTTACCTGATGTCAATACAATACGATGATTGTAATTTGGATGTTACTAACACTATTTTTGAGATTTCATCCCTTCTTGAAAGCTAGAGAATGGTAGAGATAAGGCTACGGAGTCGATGTAGCTCGACAATAACGCTATAAAGGTTGAAATCAAAAGAGAGAGGTATCACTTAGCAGTATATTAGATATAAAGTATCCAGCTTCCAACTTCTCATTGTATCTGCTGTTTTATATTGTTCTCGTATATTTTTTTCTGTTAAAATGCGAGGTCGAGGGTAAACCAGGAGATAAAGGATGGTTGCTCAGTTAAGTGCATAAAAAGAGCAGTACAATTAAGTTATACTACTTTGAAGACTCACGTACAAGTGTCTATGAAGTCTCTATTGTAATTTTTACTCCCTAGAGCTTCTATTGCTTCTTTTTTGAGTTCTCCCTACTCTAGCATCTGCCCCAGATGAGATGCTGCCATAACAGAGTTAGTACACTTTTTTTTCTTATTAGGAACAAACACAAGTGCTCTATTACTTGCTAAGAGCAATGAATTACTCTCCCATGTTGTTATTTCTCTTTATTTCAGCTTTTGCTGTTTATTATCTCTAGTTATACCTGTCCTTCATGTGTCTCTGCCCAACTAAGTTGTACACAGAGGTGCAGTAAATATAGCAATATCTCTACCAACAACAATATGAGATAACAGGTTGCAATAAATAAGCCATCCAAGTGTCATGGGAATTTTAATTTACTTCGTTTCACCTTTTTCTGCTCTTTAATGGGGTTATACCAGATTATGGGTTGTGGCTCTCATCCTCTGATGCTAGAGATGTGCGGAAATATACCGTGTTACTATAGAGAGGCAGTTCAGAAAGAGGCAAATCGCAGGTAGCTGGCTATATAATTGTTCTAGAGTCCATTATTTACTTCATGACAACTTTTATTTGCTCAAAATCGAGTTATCCTGGGCCTACATTATATCTTTCCCTCAATGATGTTCACAGAACTGAGATAAATGCATCAATACATACTAGAAGCTGCTGGTGAGATGTAGTTATTAGAAATTAGTAGCAAATAACATCCTGGGCTTTTTATCTTTCTTTTTTTCAGCTTTTTTTCTCAATAAACCGAAATATCCCTGTCCACTTTTTTTGCTATATCGGTGATGTTAACAGAAGAGTGATGAATTTAAGAAATTTACGTACTGGGGGCTACTCAAACTAAGCTATGATACAGCTGAAACCTGCTTGAGCGTCCTCATCAGCTTATCCTATTTTTTTTCAGTTTTTTCTCAGTTATTTCATCAAGTTGTCCCTGCGCTGACTTGGGCCTTTCTATCAGCGAAGCTCATCGAATAGGGTTAAATACTTTCAAATACATATTCGTGACATATTAGACGGCCAGTTACTATCTAGTATCTTCCCAGAGCGTGATGGAATAATAATCCTAGTTGAAATCCCTTCTTCTTGGTCATTTCTTCATCGCATCCCAAGTCCAAGTTTTCGCCTCATTCCTTGGTAGGTACAAGTACTGTACTCACACAACTGAGATAAATACAGTAGTAAAAGTTATCAGTGACAACAGAAAGTAGTCAGCTATTAAACAGATGCCACATTTTATACCATAGACAGCTTTTCATATTTATTTGTAACTTTTCTTCTACTACTGAACAGGTTATCCCACCAATGATTCCGTCCTTCCCTAAAATGCCGAAATACAAGAGGTTAATGTAGCAGTACTTTGTATTTACTACGACTGTAAATAGTTGATAATACAAATGTAAGTCTACTTAAGACTCTTAGACTCTTCTTTTACTTCATTTCAGCTTTTATTCATAAAAAATCAGCTTTTCTCTACATCGCTGTTTTGTCCTCCACATTAGTAGCGGGAGAAATGTTGCTGTGTCAGTAGATTAATAAACCAGTGAAAAAGTAAAAGGCTGGATAGTATCTTATTGACTCAAGCTAAGTTATGAGCCTTTTTTACTTCTTCGTTCCAGCTTTTCTTTCTCGATAATCGAGTTATTCTAACCCCTGGGCAGTTCCCCACCCCATTGCCTCTACAAATAGACCTACCATAGCTCGAATAATGAAACTGGGGAAAGCAAGAAGTACTTCTTGTCACCACATTACATGTATAGATATACTTAGCTGCCATCCTTGCTTCGTTTCTGCTTTTATTCTTCAACTTATCTAGTTCTTCCAACACCCCAGTTTACCCTCACTCGACGATGTTGACAGAAGAGAGAGATTCAAATTATTACTGGCCGTTAGGAACGGTAACAACTATTGAACTATACAATGAATGTTCAATAAACGCTCTGCGCGTTTCTTTCAACTTCAGCTATCTTTTCATTGCTATTAAAATGTAGTAATCTCCACGCATACAGTCAGTTTGTCTCTCAGAATGGGTAACTAATGGAACAGCAAAACATAGAAAAAATACATACTAAAGACTAGAGGAAGCTGTACACCACCTACTATAGGTTGCACTGAACGTCTTTAGACTCTTCTATATCTTGATTTCAGCTTTTATTCCTCGAATAACTGCCTCGTACCTATCGTGACTTCGGTCTCGTATTTGATGTTCATGAAGCAGAGAGGAATACCGAGGAATCGCAGAGCAGAGACATAGAAAAGTTGTCATATACTATTGCTTACCTATTAACGTTGTTATTAGCTACTAATAATACTTATTTCAACTTTTATTCTGCTGTTAGTCATGTTTTCGCGACCCATAATTTTGGTTTCTCTTTATTTCTCACATAAAAAGATATTTATACAGGGGAAAAGTACTGATCACAGAGATAAGTGGTAAGTGACGTAGATTGAGCTATTCAAAGTGTCATTATCACTTTTATCTACTTTATTTCAGCTTTCTTAAACCATTTATTCGAGTTGTCCCTACACCAACCTGCTCCATGAACTGTGCTCAGTTAACAGAACTGGGAAAGGTACCGTAATAGAACATACCAGAAACGAGAAGACATAGTAAAATCTTTACTAACAGTCAGTTAAAACAATGAGGGACCCCTTTTGTATTCTATTTCAGCTTTCCACTCAATGTAAAGAGCTATACCTGTACATTATATTGGAGTCTCCCTTTATGATGTCTAAACTTGAGAAGAAAAAAACGTATTGACAGCTACATGATGTAGTTTACCTTATAAATTCAGCCTTGGAAACTTCAGGGGTGCTTTATTTTACTTCATTTCAGCCAATCTTTGCTAATAAAATCAAAGTGTCCCCGTGGGGTTTGACCTCAACCTCAGATGCTCAGGGAGAGAGAAGTGCGTAATAATAATAACATTGTTAACAGCAAGAGGTAGTCAATCGCTAAAGACTAGCTTGAAAAATGTTCCAAATGTTTCTTCTTACTTCATTTGATGGTTCTTTTCAATTGAGACGAGTTATACCTAGGCATGTATTTTGCCTCCTCATCGTACTTGCTGAACAAGCCGAATAATAGGAGCAAGATATGCTTGAGATAAATTTGTTTCGCTAAATATCTGCTAATATCTATCAAGTACCTTCTGGGCCTCTGATCTCTCTTTATTTCAGCTTTTTCTTTTGTTTTTCATAAATGATAAGTCCATGAATGTTGTCTCGATGAGGGGTACTCACAGAAAAGAGAGAGGTAAATTAGTAATAGCTACTGGCAAGAACAAGAGGTAATACTGTACGTTACAATGCCTTATAAAAACCCTCACAAGCTTTAGATAGTATCTATTAGTATCTTTATTACTTCAATTCGTTGAGAACGGAGGTGCGAGTAGCAGTAATACATACGGTCTGAAACAAAAGGTGGTTTGCCGTATAATTTTTGCTGAAAATAGGTCATCGGACCTACTTTCTACTACCAGGTAGATGTCTACCTTTTTTGTGTCATTACACGATAAAATTCAATACCTAAGCGTCCACCATTGATTACAGTGCTGACCTCAGGAAATATTGTAGCTCTAATATAGGTTTAGGGGTTTCAGGACATTAATATCTGAGTACTNATAATGTCTTGAGTAGCTTTTTCTGCTTCACATCAATTTTTGTGCTTAAAACCCCTACTTAATCATTTGCCTTGATTTTTACAATCGTGGGTGCTCATACTATAGTGAGGGTTTCGACGAAAAATAAGCCATGGATACCATAAAGCTGCTGATTATATACAATCAGTCATTCTGAGTGTCAAAAACAGCTTGCTTTACTTTATATCAGCTTTTATCTGTCCTTTGACTCAATTCTCATTACGCCTGTATTTAGTCACAATAGAGTGGTGAAAGAAAAGAGGCTAAGACTGTATAAAGTCAACTTAATGGTAAAACATAATGCTCAGATACATACCATTAGACATTAAAAATGTCATGGGTTCCGTCGCTTTCTTTGTTTCATATGAACTTCCTTTTTGTCAAGTTATACCAGTCTATGATGTTCCTCTCAATAGACGGTGCTTACGGCAGATGTAAATGTGACAAATAAGCGCACCAACTACTATTCATGGTAGCTTCTAGAATTATGTGCATTAGCCAAACATCCCTAGCTACTTACCTTACTTCAATTCAGCTTTCTTCTACAGATATTCGAGCTATCCCGACACTACTGTTTGATCTCTAAGGTGCTGAGAGAAATTAGTGAAAATGCTGTAGATTCTAACACCAACAACAGCAACAGGTGACCAACTACACGATAATATCCTTCAAAATGTCTAGAGCTTTTCGTCTTACTTGAACCGATGTTTTCTTCGTCACTTTATTGAGTTATTCCTACGCATGCTTTGTTTCTCTTCATCAGGATGCTAACAGAACTGCTAGAAATACAGAAAAAACACATTCTGGGAACAAAAAGTTGTCTAGCGCCAACTTATGGCTCTTCGGAGTGTCTCTTACCTTCTATTTCTCTTCATTTGGGCTTTTGTTACTCAGCCTACCTCGCTGTACCTAAAAGCGAGTTTTCATACTATTTATTGAAAATACAACACAGAGAGAAATACTGTAGAAATAGAATCCAAGAAACGGTCAATGAGCATTGAATAGTGATCAAAATTGTTACCAGCAACTTTTTCAATTCCTTTCAGCTTTTATTCTTCAATTTGTTAGGTATACCCATGATGTGGGTGGCCACAGAACAGAGGTATCTACGCAGCAATACGAACTTGAGAGCAACAAAAAGTAGTTTGTAGCACAGTAATGATCTGTTTCAAACAATCTCTTACTTTCTCTTGCTTTAATTCAACTTTTGTTCCTCGTTTGTCGTCTAATCCCGACACATGCATACCAGTGGACCCATGTGAGAAGTTCGACAGAGGTTAGATGGCTGGTTGCTATTGGAGTTATCCAGGCTAACGGTACTCTAACAACCATTAAGCACATTCAAAAGGATATCTAGTCTCTATCACAATGCCCTTACACCGGGCTACGTGAGATTCCCTCTGTGAGTAGGAAGAGGATAGGTTGGAGAAGTTCACAATATACTAATATTGGGTGTTTATTGAACAAATCGAGCTGCAAAAGGTGTATTATGGACTCTGTGGATGTCCCTGAGAAAACTCTTATGTCTACGTGATGTTTATGCCGGCTCCATTGTGAGACTTTGTTGGTGAGTAGTTCCAGGCTGCGAAGGGAAATGCTACAAAAGCTGCTAAAATGTGGATGGAGAGACACTGAGGTGATAAAAGTGTTCTATAATTGTAGTTTCACGACCTTCTTGACATGTTGGCAAGCAAAAATCGATAAAATCGATCCCCATATCTTGATTTGGGGATGACTGGAGCGAAGGGACGCGTAGCCGGTATCGCCAGAGACAATTACTTTTCAAAATAGATAACTAATATTACAATCTTTGTGAGGAGATCCTTTGGAGCATTTTGATACTAACAAATGTATGTAACTAATGTACCAGCGTTGCGGTGAAGGCGTTTTTCCTCGTTGTCGAGGTCCAGTTTAGGTGGCGTCTTTGAGTATGTAGAGAAACTTTGTTTGCAGACTCCACGTGACTCTGCATTAACTGGCACGTTAATGCACCTTTCCTCGTCCCCAATGACAACGTGTGGTGCGATTTATTTACCTGAAACACCAATGTTATTGGTGTTAGAGTTTGAGGAGTGGTGAGCAGAAAGTGCCAGCCGGGTCAAAGTAGATAATTAATATTACAATAATTTAGAGGAGATCTTTTGGAGCATTTTGATACCCAAAATTGCATATAAATAATGTGGTAGTGCTGAGAATGTGGCATTTCTCCTTGTCACCGAAGTCTAGTTTAGGCGTGTCTCTGAGTGTAGAGAAACTTTGTTTGAAGTTGGGACTGCACATAATCCTGCATGAGTCTGCACTTTTATGCATGTTTTCCTGGGACCTGGGACTTGAAAAATAGGTGTGGTGCGGATAACTACACCTAACCCTCTAACCTTATTTGTTTTGGTGTTCNGGTGTGGTGCGGATAACTACACCTAACCCTCTAACCTTATTTGTTTTAGTGGGCAGGTGGAACGTGCCATAAGAGACTATCTGGTACAGGTATCAGGTCATCTGGTGAGAGCTGTGTTCTTTCAATCGTTGCTTTCGCGCGTCTTTGTTTTTTGTTTTTTTTGCGGGGTGAAATTTCTCATCTGATTTTGAAGAAAAGGCTCAGGCGAACTTCTTGGGTATTTGAGGTCAATTTAGGTGCTATAATTTCGGAGATCACGGATTTGAGAAAAAAGAAGTCAATATCGTCAAAGCATTCCCAAATGACCAGGTTACGGTCTCCATTCTCCTAGCCGAGATCTGGAACACGAGTTATGAAGGTCCGAAATTTCTCCGTTTTCAGGACTTCGCCACATTTTTCAAAAGTTGGGACCACACGCAAAGTGTACATGCGAGAGGGTAACGCGTGGAGAAAGCCTCAGAATCACGAGGAATGAAGAGAAAAATAGAAACGTGCAAAAATACAACCAACTGGTTAATATTGCCATATATCGGTAGATTCATTACATAGATAGCCTGCAAGGGCAGTAAGAGAGCCCTGTTGTGTTGTGACCAGGTGCTGACGCGTCAAAACAGACACGGGTACCGGTAGTAAAAGCGTGATAATAACGCGAAACAGGCATACAAGGAGGGTACCGGTAGTCAAGAAGGAGAGCAGCAAAAGCACCCTATCATGACCCAGAGCAAGCCCCAGCACGGTATGACAGCCCTGAGACCGGCGAACACGCGTTGACCACACTTGGCTGTACCCTAGCACGCGACAACGGTGTACAAGAGTGCACAGAGGTATAAAAAGAGTATGACACGGCATAACAGTTCCTGCCGATTACCCTCAGAGATATCCCATCGCTCTCCTAATGCTGTAATATCTTCTCTAGGTCATGTTGCGTTGAGACGCGTATCGCCCTGGACAAACACTTTCAAAACAACACCAAACGACAACATAAACACCCAGGATGCTAATAGACGCAATGAGAATAGTCCCATCAACCAATATACTCACTTTCACTCCTTTCTTTTCTTCGGTTCTCTCATGTTTTGGCGGATTTCTGGGCGGGTCGTGGGTTAATTATGCTCGAGTGTTTGAACTCCCAACCACTGGAAACGTTAATCACATGAGTTCCCTTGGGGCAATTGGTTTCCGAAAACTTGAATAATTTCTTGTGGGGGAAGTTCATTTGAGTCCCACACGTTTTTTCCTGCCTTAGAAATGAATGGCTCATGGCTATTGCAACATCCACTTGGATGCTGCCCTCTGCCCTGATCTAAATAAGGTTTTGGGACTCTGTCTCCCACCTCCAAATCAACACTCGAGGCGTCTCCGAACCTTCACAATCGTCATTGGAAATTTGCCACCGTCAGTGAGGGCGGAAGTTACTAGCCGTTTTCGCCCGCCTGAAGCGGCTCAGGGGCACCTGATATTTCCATGACTTTCTCCTGTCTTGAAAAGGAGGTGCATGACTGGAATGTTAGCTGCAAGATTGACCCCTCAGAGGTGGCAGAAGGAGAGGGCAAAATGGCCGTAAAACAACAAGGCCAGGAGCCATTAATGACTGACCAGCCAAATGAAAGTCTCCAGCTATTATCCGCTTCTTTTCTCTACCCACCTCTTCCAGATCATTCCATTCCTTTCGACGCGTTTCTTTCTCCTGCAGCTAAATGGCTGGTCCGCATACGTGATGCATATGTGATGCACATTTTTTTGCCACCAGCCATCTTTCATGAACCGTAATATCCTGATCCAACAATATATAAACACCCCTTGGGTCCCTTCTTTTTCATCAGAATCAAACCAGTTCACTCTGAGTCATTTTGAAGACGGAAGGTGCCATTTATAGCCTGCTGAGATGCGGGCTGATAAGCAGACCTGTCTTAAGGCAGTTAACAGAGACCTGCCATTCAAGGAGGAC